>JAILXH010056183.1:1609-15316 GCA_023558415.1 Piaractus mesopotamicus | reverse complement strand
AAAAAAAAAAAAGAAATCCACCTTCAAGAAATCATCAAACCCTTAAAGATTAGTTGTATATTGGTTCACTCATCATCGAACTCAGACACAATGTACAGTGCTATGAAAAAGTATTTGCCCCATCACCCAGTTTCTTCTTTTTTTGCTAATTTGTCACATATAATGTTTCAGATAACCTAACTAATTTTAATACAAGATAAAACATGAGTAAACACAAAATGCAGCTTTTAAATGATGATTCCTTTTACTGAAGATGAAGATTTGTTCAAAACTTACACCACCCATGTGAAAAAAGTAATTGCCTCCCAAACCTAATAGCTGGCTGTGCCACCTTTGGCAGTGACATCTGCAATCGAAAGTTTCAAGCATGAACTGCCCATTTAAGGTCTTGCCACAGCATCTCAATAGGATTCAAGTCAGGACTTTGACTCGGCCACTCCAAAACCTCAATTTTGTTTCTCTTGAGCCATTCAGAGCTGGACTTGCTTGTGTGCTTTGGATCAACCCCCTGCTGCATAACCCAACTGTGCTTGAGCTTTAGGTCACAAACTGATGGGCGGATGTTTTCCTTCAGGATTTTCTGATAGAGAGCAGAATTCATGGTTCCATCAATTATGACAAGTCGTCCAGGTCCTGCAGAAACAAAGCAGCCCCAGGCCATCACACTACCACCACTGCTGGTATGATGTTCTTATGGTGAAATGCAGTGTTAGCTTTATCCCAGATGTAATGGGATCCATGTCTTGAAACAAGTCACACCTTTGACTCATTGGTCCACAGAATATTATCCCAAAAGTCTTGGGGGTTGACTAGATGTTTTTCAGGAAATGTGAGATGAGCCTGTATGTTGTTTTTGTTCAGCAGTGGTTTGTGCCTTGTACCTCTCCCATGGATGCCATTTTTGCCCAGTGTCTTTCTTATTGTGGAATCGAGTACATTGACCTTAACTGAGTCAGGTGAGGCCTGCAGTTCTTTATATGTTCGTCTGGTTTGTTTTGTAACTTCCTGAATGTGTGAAATTTTGGTAGGCCGGCCACTCCTAGTTTGATTCAGCACTGTCTCAAGTTTTCTCAAATTGTGGATATTGGCTCTCACTGTGGTTCTCTGGAGTCCCAGAGTCTTAGCAATGGCTTTGTAGCCCTTTCCAGACTGGTATATTTCAAAGACTTTGTTTCACATCTGTATGTGAATCTTTTTAGAGCGTGGCATCATGTGCTCCTTTTTGAAACCGTCTAACCTGCATCACATTGCCAGGCAGTTTCTATTTAAGTGATGTTTAGATTCAACAGGTCTGGCATTCATCATGCCTGGATGTGGCTCGTGAAATTGAGCCCAGTAGTCAATGCCTAAGGAGGCAATTACTTTTTCACACAGGGACAGGTAGGGCTAAACAGCAATTTTCCTTCAGTAAACAAAATCATCATTTAAAAAGATAATTTTTTTGTGTACTTGGGTTATCTTTGTCTAACATTAAAGGTAGCTTGATGATCTGAAACATGCAAATGTGTCAAATATGCAACAATTGAGGAAATTGGGAAGTGGCAAATAGTTTTTCACAGCACTGTAAAGGAAGTTTGTGATTTCAAATTGACGAAATGAAGATAAAAGTTTTTGTCCCAACAGCAATGAAATATAAATTAACTTTGCATTTCTTTGACATTGATGCTTATTTTATTGGTTTCAACAACAGTTGCTTTTAATGGCCCCTGCAACAACTACACTGCTCTGGATCAACCCTGGAGAGCCACTAATGTAACTGGGCTGAACATCTGTGACAGAAACTTCAACTGGACTGGCTGGTATCGGCTGCTGTATTATGGGATGAGTGTCCGTATGCCAGAGAGCTGTGTTAATCGATCCAGATGTGGTACTGATGTGACTCTGTGGCTGAATGGTTTTCATCCTAAGGAAGAGGATGGAATAGTCACTCGTGGAGTCTGTGGGAATTCAGGAAGTAACTGCTGTTCCTACAGATCCACCCCAATTCGAGTCAAAGCATGTCCTGGAAACTATTACGTCTATGAGTTTGTGAAGCCAAATGTTTGTGATGCTGCTTACTGTGCAGGTACTTTATTTACATAATAAGCTTCAGACTGTGTTTCTAAGAGTGTTGCTAATGTTTATTCATGTTTGTGTCAATGTTTATTGTTATTCAAATGTGAACACCTTCATAATGAACACCGCCCTGACAAATGCGACCCGTGTTGCTGCATCAAATACAACCCTATTTTCAAAAAAAGTTGGGACGCTGTGCAGAATATAAATAAAAGTAGAATGCAATGATATGCAAGTCATGTAAACCATATTTTTAAAGGAAAATAACACAAAGACAAAATATCAAATGTTGAAACCTGGAAATTGTATTGTTTTTAGAAAAAATATATGCACATTTTGAATTTGATGCCAGCAACATGTTCCAAAAAAGTTGGGATGGGGGCATGTTTACCACTGTGCTCAATCACCTCTTCTTTTAACAACACTTACATTTGGAAACTGAGGAGACCAACTGCTGTAGTTTTGAAAATGAAATGTTTTCCCATTCTTGTTTGATACAGAATTTCATCTGCTCATCAGTTCAGCGTCTCCTTTGTCATATTTTACATTTCATAATGCACCAAATGTTTTCAGTAAGTGATAGGTCTGGATTACATGCAGGCCAGTTTAGCACCCAGGCTCCTTTAATATGGAGCCGTGATGATGTAATACATGCAGAATGTGGTTTGTCATTGTCTTCCCTGAAAAAGACATCATCTGGATGTTATGTACCATAGATGATGAAAAGCAAAAGTTCTTTGCTATTTTACATTGAAAAACTTTATTCTTGAATTGTTGCACTATTTGTTTGCACAGAGGTGTGAACCCCTCCTCATCTTTACTTCTGAAAGTCTCTCTGAGATGCTCTTTTTATACCCAATCATGTTACTGACCTGTTGCCAATTAACCACCAGGAGTTTTTTTTTTTTATCATTACACAACTTTACCAGCCTGTTGTTCCCCCGTCCCAACGTTTTTGGAATGTGTTGCTGGCATCAAATTCAAAATTGGCATGTTTTTTTCAAAAACTTTCTCAAATTTCTCAATTTTGAAATTTTGATATGTTGTCTTTGTACTATTCTCAATGAAATACAGGGTTTAAATGTTTTGCACATCATTGCATTTTGTTTTTGTTTACATTTACAGCGTCTCAATTTTTTGAAAATGGGGTTGTAAAAACACTAGTAGGTCTTCAAAAGATCTCAAAGTATTTTAACTTTGGAATTCCTTCTTGTCTAAATAATTAACGGTGGCTTTAAGGATATACACTACATATGTATTAAGGATGCTGAACTATAATACACAATATCAATACAGGCCACTGTTAAATACAACTCAGTAATCACTGGCCAGTCAGCCACTATCAGTCTGAGCACATTTTCAACATAACAGAATAGATATGTTATAATAGAAATGTGCCACAGATTGTCCCTGCATCTTTCTCTGGTGACGCGTATCAGCAAGCAATGTCATAACACTACAGCAAAGCCTTTTTAAATTGGAGACAGTGAAGATACCATATCTATCATGTTGCACCAACAAGGATTAAATAAACAGAGTTTAGAGCTAATCGAGCATTTGTTAATCTAAGCTTTACTTTAAATTGAGCTGTTGTTGCAAGACTTAACTTTAAACATGGTTTAACAAATCTGCCATTAAAGTCTTGTTCTGCTGAAAATCATAAACTGCAATTATTTTGATTGTCCACCAATTTGGATTTGGCAGTATAAAAAAATTAAATAAATAAATAACAACATTACAGTACCAGAACTATGAGGTCAGAAAATTCCTAACTAAACCAAGAAGTTTGAGTTGAGTGAACTCTAGTCTGCTAAAAAAAAAGCATCTTATCACATCAGCAAAAATAGGGTAGAATATTTAAACAACATTATTTCATTATGATCATCATTATCATTTTAAACGTCAAACGTATACATGTTTTATATTGTTCAGTTTTTGAGTGGTATCTTGTGATATTGAGCATAAGGCAGTGAGGATTGTGCAGAAAATAATTGCTTCTTATGATTCTATTTCCACAACAGACACTGCAAACATCATGAATTCTGACCCCTGCAGTGTCTACAGTGTTCTTGATAATGAATGGAGGAGAAAAAAACTTTACGATTATAATAACTACTATAGTTATGATGACACCCTTCTTGAGTGGAGCGGCTGGTATCGTCTGAATCTTCAGGGAAAAAGTGCTCAGATTCCTGAATCTGATTGGTGTTGGACTTATATGTCCTGTGGTGGTTACACTGCACTTTTACTTGGTGGATCTCATCCTCGACTACAGGACGGCATTGTCACCCGAGAAATCTATGGAACATATGTCAGTTCTAATGATAGTAGGCAATGTAATTCCTACAGGTCAAACTCAATCCAAGTCAAAGCCTGTCCAGGAAATTACTACGTCTACAGACTCGTCAAGCCAGCTGTATCAATTCCAATGCCCACATACTGTGCAGGTAAAGTCTGTAGGTTCCTTTATTGTTTACACACACACATTCGTCTTTAAATTCTGATTAAATTTGAAAAAGACACAAATGGAGATAAAAGTTTTTGTCTCAACAGTAGCGATCTCTAAATAAACTTTCTTTGCTGTTGATGCATATTTTATTGATTTCAACAACAGTTGCTTTTAATGATCCCTGCAACAACTACACTGCTCTGGATCAACCCTGGAGAGCCACTAATGCAACTGGACTGTGGATCTGTGACTACTACTTCAACTGGAATGGCTGGTATCGGCTGCTGTATTATGGGATGAGTGTCCGTATGTCAGAGAGCTGTGTTAATCAATCCAGATGTGGTACTTATTACACTCTGTGGCTGAATGAATCTCACCCTCAGATAGAGGATGGAATAGTCACTCGTGGGGTCTGTGGGGGTTTTGGAAGTGACTGTTGTTCCTACAGATCCACCCCAATTCGAGTTAAAACCTGTCCAGGAAACTATTACATCTATGAGTTTGTGAAGCCAAATGTTTGTAACGCTGCTTACTGTGCAGGTACTTTATTTACATTCTAAGCTTTAGACTGTGTATTTTAGAGTGCTGCCAATGTTTATTCATGTTTGTGTCAATGTTTATTTTTATTCAGATGTGAACACCATCACTACGAACACCGCCCTGACAAATGCGACCAGTGTTGCTGCATCACAGATAAACACTAGTAGGTCTTCAAAAGATCTCACAGCATTTTAGATTTGGAATTTTTTCTTGTCTAAATAAAGAATGATGGCTTTAAGGATATACACTACATATATCAATATCAGGCCAATGCAACTCAATAATCACTGGCCAGTAAGCAACTATCAGTCTGAGCACATTTTCAACCTGTATAATATAAATGAGCCACGGATCCCTGCATCTTTCTTCAGTGACCCCTTTCATGTGGTAACACCACAGCAAATCCTGTTTAAACTGGAGACAATGAAGATGCTTGTGTTCTTGTCAGGAACTTGCCAACTTGCTAAGCTAACTTTGTTCTAGCTTTGCAGTGTTCTGGTAAAATACCAGTTTTACAGCCTATCATTTGCTTTACAAGAGCAATTTATGAGAGATGGCATGTTTTCTGATAGTCAAATCATCCACTTGATAGCCATTATGATAGATATGGTTGAAACCAACAAGGATTAAATAAACAGTTTATAGCTAATCAAGCATTTGTTAGTCTAAGTTTTACTTTAAATTGAACTGTTGTTGCCCCACTTACTTTTACACATGAATTAACAAATCTGCCATTAAAGCCTTATTTAGCTGAAAATCGTAAACTGCAATCATTATTTTGATTGTCCACCATTTTGGATTTGGCAGTATAAAAAAACAACAACAACAACCACTTCATAAGTTTCCACCATTATCATGAGATAGTAGTTTCCAATCCTGGTGATGCTGCCCTGAACTGAAAATACTTTTTGTCATTGTGTGATGGAAGATGTCCCACCTCAAACCCCGCCCCCCACCACACACACACACATACACACACACACACACATATATATATATATATATATTGCTTCTTATATATATATATATTGGGAAAATTTCTAACTAAACTAAGATGTTTGAGATGAGCAAACTCTAGTGTCTGTTAAAATAAAGCATTTAATCACATGAGCAAAAATAGCGTAGAAGTATTTAAACATAATTATTTGATTATGAAGATCATTATCGTTATAAACTTCAAAGGTATACATGTGTTTTTGATGTTCATTTTTTGAGTGGTGTTCTGTGATTGAGTATAATGCAGTGAGGATTGTGCAGAAAATAATTGCTTCTTATGATTCTGATTGCACAGCAAACACAGCAAACAACATGACTTCTGACCCCTGCAGTGTCTACAGTGTTCTTGATAATGAATGGAGAAGAACAGAAAGTAGATTCTACTCCAGCTACAGTGTCTTTGATGACACTCTTGTTGAATGGAACGGCTGGTATCGTCTGTATCTTCAGGGAAAAAGTGCTCAGATTCCTGAATCTGATTGGTGTTGGAGTTATATGACCTGTGGTGGTTACACTGCACTTTTACTTGGTGGATCTCATCCTCGACCACAGGACGGCATCGTCACCCGAGACATCTATGGAATGGATGGGTATTCATTTTACAGCAGCCAATGTAATTCCTATAGATCAAACTCAATCCAAGTCAAAGCCTGTCTAGGAAATTACTACGTCTACAGACTCGTCAAGCCAGCTTTATCACTTCCGATGCCCACATACTGTGCAGGTAAAGTCTGCTGTTTCCTATATTGTTCATTCATGCAGCTGATATGATCAGTACCTTAAGGTTAAATTTAATTTAAAAAGTAATTTATAGGTCTCCTACATAGTCTGTTTAAAAATGTCTTCTTAATCTGGTGAGAGTCAAATATTATTATTATTATTATTATTATTGTTATTGTTGTTGTTGTTGTTATTTTTTATTACAATCTTACATTTTTATTAAGCTAAAAATGCCCTTTCTTGTTATTTAACTGATTTGTTTTTAAATGTTCATCTGTTGCCATGACAGTTGCGTTCAACACTCCCAGTTACGATCCGTGTAGTAACTATACATCTCTGGATCAACCCTTGAGAGCCATTAATGAGACTGGAGGGTCCTACTGTGATAGAAACATCAACTGGAATGGCTGGTATCGGCTGCTGTATAACGGGATGAGTGTCCGTATGCCAGACAGCTGTGTTAATCAGTCCAGATGTGGTACTTATTACACTCTGTGGCTGAATGGATCTCACCCTCAGATAGAGGATGGAATAGTCACTCGTGGGGTCTGTGGGGGTTTTGGAAGTGACTGCTGTTACTACAGATTCACCCCAATTCGAGTCAAAGCATGTCCAGATAACTATTATGTCTATGAGTTTGTCAGGCCAGCCTTCTGTAATGCAGCTTACTGTGCAGGTAATCTGATTGTCATATACATTCCAGTGGACTTCACTAGTGTTTTTCAGTCATGTATTATATTTGTGGTTAACCAGCTCAAACTAACACTGAAAATAGAAATGTAAACTTCAATTGATGTAAATTTAGTCTACTGTAAATTTAGTCTTCTGCTGTAAGGTTTCATATGATTGCAGTATGAGTCCTCACAGAAATTCTTATAAAGAAATTGTAACTGAAGTATTTTTCAATTGTAAAATGTAAAAAAGAAACTTAGATAACTGCACAACTCTGATTATGATCAGTTTACTGAGTGCATTTAAACACACTGACTGATGTGATGATGTCTTGCTGGCTAGAGAGGGCGGGGTCTGCTGAATGTTCTAATGTGTGTATCATGTCTGTAGCATGTTCTGAAGTTATTAAGGCTAGAATGCAGCTATGCACTTGGGCTTTGGGTTCTACGTCTTAATAATCACACATCTGCCATTAGAACATGCTGTATATTAGAATTTAACTAAGGTTTATCTTAAACCTGTTTAAAATTTAAAGTTTATCCTCAAAACTTAATTCAATTATTAATTTGTAACCCTTTTCAAATGTTAACAGAGTAGTTAGTTCAATTTACTGAAAATTGCTTTGTGTTTCTGTATATGTCTTTAGATTTAGGATTAGATGTAGATAGAATAAATGATTAATTAAAGTACGTTTATTCTAAGAAAAAAAAGGAAGTCCACCACTAAGAAATCATCAAAACCCCAAAAGATTAATGTGGAAATATGAAAAATGACAAAATTGGATATATAAGATTTTGTCCCCACAGCAATGATATATAAATTTTGCATTTCTTTGTCATTGATGCTTATTTTATCGGTTTCAACAACAGTTAATTTTAAAGATCCCTGCTACAACTACACTGCTCTGGATCAACCCTGGAGAGCCACTAATGTAACTGGACTGAAGATTTGTGACAGCTTCTTCAACTGGAATGGCTGGTATCGGCTGCTGTATTATGGGATGAGTGTCCGTATGCCAGACAGCTGTGTTAATCAGTCCAGATGTGGTACTGATATCACTCTGTGGCTGAATGGATCTCACCCTCAGATAGAGGACGGAATAGTCACTCGTGGAGTCTGTGGGAGGTCGGGAAGTAACTGCTGTTCCTACAGATCCACCCCAATTCGAGTTAAAGCCTGTCCAGGAAACTATTACGTCTATGAGTTTGTGGAGCCAAATGTTTGTGATGCTGCTTACTGCACAGGTACTTTGATTATTTTATTAGCTTTAGATTATATTTTTTCAAGAATTTTGTGAAAGTTCATTTATGTTTGTATCAATGCTTTCTTAATTCAGATGTGAACACCATCACTCCAAACACCGCCCAGATGAATGCAACCAGCGTTGCTGCATCACAGATAAACACTAGTAGGTCTTCCCAAGGTTTTACTGTATTTTGGTTTTTGAAGACTTTCTTGTCTGAATAAAGAATGATGGCTTTATGGACATACATTACATGTATAGTATGCATGATGTACTATCAGACTAATCTAATCTAATATCAGCACCAGGCCAATGGAAAATTCAACTCAGTAGTCACTGGCCAGTCAGCAACTATCAGTCTGAGCACTTTTTCAGCATGTATAATAGAAATGTGACACAGATTGTCCCTGCGTCTTTCTCTAGTGACCCTTTTCAGCAAGTAATTTGGTAACACCACAGCAAAGCCTTCTGAAACTGGAGACAATGAAGATGCTTGTGTTCTTGTCAGAAACTTGCTAAGCTAACTTTGTTCTAGCGTTGGTGTGGTCTAGTAAAATACCACTTTTACAGCCTGTAAATTGCTTTACAAGAGCAATGTATGGCAGATGGCATGTTTTCTGATTTGTAAATCATCCAACTGATAGCCATCATGATAGACATGATTAACATAAGTTTTTTTATTAACTGTGCCTTGGGCCACTTAGGGTGGGTTGCACCGACAAGGATTACATAAACAGAGTTAATAGCTAATCAAGGATTTTTAAATCTAAGTTTATTTTAAATTGAGCTGTGTTGCACCACTTAATTTCAAACATGGATTAACAAATCTGCCATTAAAGTCTTGATCTGCCAAAAATTATGAACTGCTATTATTTTGATTGTCCACCTTTTTCGACTTGGCAGTATAAAACAACAACAACATTACCTTCTACAACAACAACAACAACCACTTCTTAAATTTCCTCATTATCAGGAGATTGTCAGTTCGAATCCTGGTGATGCCACAGCTGCCCTGAACTGAAAATAATTTGTGTCATTCTATGATGGAAGGAATCCCACCTTGAGGAAATTTCAATTGAACTATCTTATTATATACAACCCCAATTCCAAAAAAAAAAAAAGATTCCAAGACACTGTGTAAAACGTAAATGATTGTTAATAAAAACAGAATGCAAATCTCATAGACCCATATTGTATTCACAATAGAACACAGAACATACATTAGGTTTTGAAAGTGAGACATTTTACAATTTCATAACAAACATTAATTCATTTAGAACTTGATGGCAGCAAAATTAGCTGGAGGAGCAATTTGCAACTAACTCACATGACTGGGTATAAAAAGAGCATTTTAGAGAGGCAGAGTCTCTCAGAAGCAAAGATGGGCAGAGGTTCACCAATCTGCGAAAAACTGCATCTAAAAATTGTGGAACAACTTAAGAAAAATGTTCCTCAATGTAAAACTGCAAAGACTTTGGATATCCCACCATCTACAGTACATAATATCAACAAAAGATTCAGAGAATCTGGAGAAATCCCTATGCAAGGGACAAGGTTGGTGGTCAATTTTGGATGCTCATGATCTTCGGGTCTTCAGGTGGCACTGCATTGAAAACAAGCATGATTCTGTACTGGAAATCACTGCATGGGCTCTGGAACACTTCCAGAAATCACTGTCTTTGAACACAGTTGGCTGGGCAATCCACAAATGCAAGTTAAATCTGTACCAAAGCTCATTTAAATTTGACGCAACATGAAACGAAAAATCCAGCAAAGAAGACCCAGGACAGTTGAGTAGCTAGGATCCTACATCAGACAAGAAAGGGACAACATTCCTCTCCCAACACTCCAGCAATTGGTCTCCACACTTCCCAGATGTTTACAGACTGTTGTTAAAAAAAAAAGAGGGGATGCTACACAATGGTAGACACGGCCCTGTCCCAAATTTTTTGAGATGTATTTCTGCTATCAAGTTCTGAATGAGTTAATGTTTTTAATGACATGGTAAAATGTCTCACTTTCAACATTTGATATGTGTTCTATGTTCTTTTGTGGATAAAATATGGGTCTATAAGATTTGCAAATCATTGCATTCTGTTTTAATTTAGATTTATTTACATTTTACACAGCATCCCAACTGTTTGGAATTGGGGTTGTGTGTGTGTGTATATATATATATATATAGATAGATAGATAGATAGATAGATAGATAATACACACACACACACATAGTACCAAAATTTCACTTTGGAAAACCTCTAACTAAACCAAGAAGTTTGAGTTGAGTTAAAGCAACAAATCACATAAGCAAAAATATGGTAGAAGTATTTAAACATAATTATTTATTATCATTATCATCACTACTACTCATTATATTTAAACATCAAACATATATATGTGTTTTTTAATGTTTGGTTTTTGTGTGTTCTTTTTTGATTTTTGGTATAAAGCAGTGAGATTTGTACAGAAAATATTTGCTTTTTATGATCCTTTTTCCATGGCAGACACTGCAAACAACATGACCTTTGACCCCTGCAGTCTCTACAGTGTTCTTGATAATGACTGGAGAAGAACAGAAAATAGGTTCTACGCCAGCTACGGTAGCTTTGATGACACTCTTGTTGAATGGAGTGGCTGGTATCGTCTGTATCTTCAGGGAA
The DNA here is from genome assembly GCA_023558415.1 of Piaractus mesopotamicus. Classification (NCBI taxonomy): domain Eukaryota; kingdom Metazoa; phylum Chordata; class Actinopteri; order Characiformes; family Serrasalmidae; genus Piaractus; species Piaractus mesopotamicus. Next base: position 3,981 of record JAILXH010056183.1, on the reverse strand, counting down.
AAAGTGCTCAGATTCCTGAATCTGATGGGTGTTGGAGTTATATGTCCTGTGGTGGTTACACTGCACTTTTACTTGGTGGATCTCATCCTGTACCACAAGACGGCATCGTCACTCGAGAAATCTATGGCACTTATGTCTATTCTAATGATAGTAGCCGCTGTAATTCCTACAGATCAAACCCAATCCAAGTCAAAGCCTGTCCAGAAAATTACTACGTCTACAGACTCGTCAAGCCAGCTGTATCACTTCCAATGCCCACATACTGTGCAGGTAAAGTCTGCAGGTTCCTCTTTTTTATTAATAATGAATGTACAGCTGATATGATCAGTATTTTAAGGTGAATTTTAATTCAAAAAGCAAGTTAAAGGTGTCCTTCATACTCTGTTTAAAATACGTGTCCTTAAGCTGGTGACAGCAGGCTTGACACCCTTTAACACAGAAACTGTTCTTTTTCTTCTTCTTCTTATTATTATTATTATTATTATGACAGTCTTACTTTTTTTCATTTAGAAAAAATAATCAAATCCTAGCTAGGAACAAGTAAAGAAGGAGACATATTCCTAACAGTGATCCAGAAAAACTTGTTTTAGTTTGTTGCTGTTATGGTCCCCTCAGATGTAGCTAGAGGTACAGCAGAGGTAACATGTGGCATGTGATGGAAGAAGGAAGGGAAGGACACGAGGACACAGTAGTTGCAATTTTAGTCAATGCTTTTTTACTTTATTTAGCTTCCCATTTGCAAAAAGTGTATGATGCAAGAATAATATTTACAAAGAAAGAGCAAAACCCCTGATGCAATGAGATATCAATTGTTCGGACTTAATAATACACAGGATGAGTATGATGTTAAGAGATAAGATTTGACTGACCACTGCTTAAGTATGTACATTGACTTGTGTGACCCAACCAACTGCAAAGGTGGATGGAGGACAGTGCCAAAGAAATGAAATCAATAAACCAAAATCTACTCTGCCTAGCCAGGTCTAATCCTCGCCAAAATACAGCAGGTGGCGCTTGTCCCTTACCTGATGTGTCTAAACAAACAAACAACTTCTATGTATGTATAAAAACACCCAAACTTGCCTGTCTACACATCATGCTGGGGTAAAAGAAGCAAGAGAGAGAGAGTGAGAGAGAGAGTGAACAAGAGAGGTTTCAACAAAATGAGAAAATTTTCAAGACCATCAAGTAGCACAGCGTGACAAAGCGATAAAAAAAAAATAATTAAAATAATTGGTCCCACTTTATATTATCTCTAATAACTGCGTAGTTACATGTGAACAACACATGCAACAACAATGTAACTACTAATAATTTAGTCACTGTCACAGATGGATTAAAGAAGTATATGTTATGTAATTATACATGTGTATCAAATTCAGTTTTGCCTCATGTAATTACACAAGTGTATCTTAATAGTTGTAACAGCCTATTGTCTCATGTTATAACACAAATGTAATTACATTTGTACTCAGACTGGAACAGCAGTTGTTTTCAGAAGTTCCAGCAGTAAAAGGACGTATGCAATAACATACAATAAGATATTACTTACACTGTATTGACCAGCTTTCCTAACATTGAGCTGACATTTATATTGCTAGTTCTGTTACACTATAACCAAAGCCACATTTAAGTGTGATCCCTTATTTTCACTTAGAAAATCAGCAAAACATTCATGGGAATTTTTGCATATAACTTTATATTTTAGAAAATTTATACTCAACGTAATGATTTAGCAGAGAAATAACAGTGAATGGGTTAAGATATATGTGTACACTGTTTACATTTATTGTAGAATCAAAAAACACAAGCACTAGTTGAGTAGTAGTGATTATATTTTAGTAGTGAATAGTTATTTTTATTGTAAGTTCTGAATATTTTAGTCTGTGTTCTCTGGCACTGAATCACTTCACCACTGACGCATATTTTATTTATTTCAAAAACAGCTGCGTTCATTGATCCCTGTAATAATTACACTGTACTGGATCAGCCCTGGAGAGCCACTAATGAGAGTGGACTGAAGATCTGTGACAGAAACTTCAACTGGACTGGCTGGTATCGACTGCTGTATAACGGGATGAACATCCGTATGGCAGACAGCTGTGTTAATCGATCCAGATGTGGTACTGATATCACTCTGTGGCTGAATGGTTCTCATCCTAAGATAGAGGATGGAATAGTCACTCGTGGGGTCTGTGGGAATTCTAGAAGTGTCTGCTGTTTCTATAATTCCACCCCTATTCAAGTCAAAGCATGTCCAGGAAACTATTACATCTATAAGTTTGTCAGGCCAACTTTCTGCACTGCAGCTTACTGTGCAGGTACTCTGTTGGTTTTTGAGCATTTGTCTGTGTTTTGCTAATAATTAGTGG
>JAILXH010056176.1:14560-27949 GCA_023558415.1 Piaractus mesopotamicus | reverse complement strand
CATCTGCTACAGAGAACATGCTCAAATATGGCATTTTTTGCAGATTATAACACTAATATAACCCTAGGGCACAATTTCTATTTATGTGTTACATAAAATATAAAACATTAAAATATATTTAAATGTTAAACGATGTAAAATATAATATGTATCATAGTTTGCACAGGCCACATGCTTTATTTTTAAATATGTTAATATAAAATATGCACCTCACTACTCTAATATAGACAACACTAATCAATGAATAAAGCCCGGACAGGATTTAACATCCCCACTATTTTTGTTTTGTTAAGTGAAAATAAGTTTGCTCTACAGGAAACAGACTTAAATATGACATTTTTCTGCAAATTTCAGTGCACAGTTTCTGTTTATTTGCTGAATTTAACATCGTGGTAAAAACAAGACATAAAATGTATCTTAACTTTTGCACAGGCCACATTTTATGTTTCATTTTTCCAATATGTTAAATTCAGTGAATAAACAATCATTGTGTATGAAAATGCACAGAAGTGTGTTCTCTATAGAGGATGTGTAACTTATTTTCACTCAGAAAATCAGCAAAATGTCATTTGACCAGGGTGCCTAAACTTTTACACAATGCAGCGTTTTACTGTGGACAAAATTGCGGGTTTTTATTGTTTTTCTTTTGTTCTTTCTTAGTGTCTCCCTCACTTTTAGGGCTGAGTGTTGTTCAGTAATTTTTATTTATTTATCATATGACCTCAGTACTGGTTTCTGAAAGATCTGCACTTTCTTTTAATACAAAAAAAAAAAAAAATTTAAAGTTAAATGTCGTTTAAAATGAGTATTGAATAAAAAATTGACAAAAATGAATGATATAAATAGAAAATGATATCTATTCATCTTACTAAAAGTCCAGTTTTACAACATAAAAAATGACGATTATTTAAATTAATAATAATAATAATAATAATAATAATAGTAATAATAATAATAATATTTACTTATATAGCACCTTTCATGCCATAATGCAGCTCATAATGCAACCCGAAGTAAAAACAACAGAGGACGAAAATAAAAAAGATAATCAAAAAAACCAAATAATAAATAGCAGAAAAGGGGATATATTTATAATTACAGTTAAAAATCACAAGATAAAAGTATAAATAAAAAAAGAAAAAATACAATTAAAATGCAACTAACAAGAAAATAAAAGTAATAGTAACATTCCAGTAAAAACGAGGGAAACAATAAAAAAAAATAACAAATAATAGACCAACTGCTTAGGTATTGAAATTAGGTATTGAATGACCTTGTTTTTGATGCTGGTATTCAAGCAATCCAGTCAGTTCAGTTTATACTGCAGTAGTACTGAATTACGATATTCAGCCTCTGACATCTTGCCGTATGTTTGGTATATTTCTGTGGGTCTGTGTTCAGGATAAACCAGAGACGTGGGAGTTGCAGTGGAAGTGCTTTAAGATGCTCCTCTTCAATCACTTCTTCATCCAGCTGCCTCTCATCTGTGGCACATACTACTTCACCGAATTCTTCAGCATCCCTTATGACTGGGAGTCCATGCCCCGCTGGTGAGAACGTCCGTTTATAAAGCATCTCTAACAAAATCTGTATCTGGGTTTTTTGCATTTTCTAGCACTTTTTGAGAGGGTGCTATCTTTTGATGCATTGGGACAGTCGTACAGTTGTGTACTCTTGACATACTTTAGCAGTAGTACATGATTAACCAGGCAGTTTGAAAAGCAGGGACATTTTGTTGGAGGACGTGTCAAACCCTGTAGTTTGTTTTATGGAGCTCTTTCTCTGTCCTACAAATAGGGCATGTGAAACTGTTTTTTTTTTCTGAATAGTTTAAACTCTTTGATTATCCAAGTAGATTATTGGACTGGATTCTTCTTAAGATTTTACACTTAAGTAACAAATAAGTATCCTGTCCTAGTTGAAAAGAAAACTATTGGTAGCTTTCATTCAGTCACCATTGCCTGTAGTATATTGTTGCTTTCATATCCAATGTATTTTTATTTTTTAGCACATTTTTTTTTAAACATTTGAGCACATCTGCTGCTCTTTACATTGTTTCATGAGAATGGATGAATATAAATGATCCAAAATTACTTAGAATAAAATCTTGTTACATTTACTTACATTACATTGGCATTACATTTACTTACATTACATTGACATTACATTATTGGCTTCTTTTGTAAAGTTTCCATTTTGGAGATACATGGTTTTTTGGACAGTGACAATATGCTAGTGTTTTTGCATGTGATTCAACTGGGTTTTATACCATTTTTATGAATGTGGTAGAATCAATTTGCCCAGGACTTTGTTAGATCTGCTTTACACAGTGAAACTTTCATACTACTAGTTGCATGTTGTGAGTTGCTTTGACAAAATTTCTGTGCAACTTGACAGTTACAAAAAGCAGTTAGTTTAATTATTAAAGCAATACTTGCTAAAACACAGCTTGTAGTTTCCATTTACCATTCTCTCTATAAAGTACTCTGCAAGGTGTGATTTACATATCTGCACTTATCAATAAAAATGTTCCAAACTTACTTTAAATATATAGTTAAAAAATTGAAAATAGGTTAACACATCCTCTACAGAGAACAAGCGTTAATTGGACATTTTAGGTCACAGTTTCTATATATTTGCTGAGGTTAACATTTTTGAAAAAAACAATCAAACTATAAAACATAGTATATACCATAACCTTTGCTCAGGCCACATTTTATGATTTTTTTTTTTTTTTCCCCAATATGTTATTTATATAAACAGTAATTGTGCATTACAATGTGCAGAAGTGTGTGTTCTCTGTAGTTCTCTGTACTTATTTTTTTCATGTAATTTAATATACAACTGTATATTAAAAGTTGAGAACGTTTGGTCTTCTTTTAGAAAGTTTGTTGTGATTTATTACCATTTTTATGAAGGTGACAGAATCAAGTTGCTCAGCACTTTCCTAAAGACACTAAACCAACAACAGAAGCTTTATAAGCTTTGAAACTTGTTTTTTTTTTTTTAACAATTTCTAACCATAACAGAAAGCTGAGGTACAGAAATATATATTTATATATATATATGTGTCTTTATTTAGAGGTTGTTTTCTCTCTCACACACACATTTGTCTCTTCCTCAGGCCGTATCTGTTGGCTCAGTGTTTTGGCTGTTCAGTGATTGAGGATACGTGGCACTACTTCCTCCACCGAGCTCTGCACCACCGCAGAATCTACAAATACATCCACAAAGTCCACCACGAGTTCTCGGTGAGTTTTACACCTTCAGCCACAGACACATACGTCCTCTAAATGTGAACCTGCACTAAAATTAGCAGGAAGATGCCGTATTTACGTTTACGTTCTCTGAAGAGAAAGTATTGTCTAATTTTCACTTAGAGAATCTACAAAAGCTAAAACCTTTGTATACGACAGTATGGAATTATTCTGTGACTTTGGAAATGAAATATAAAGATTTGTTTTTGTGTGTGTTTAGTCTCCGTTTGGGATGCAGGCTGAATACGCTCACCCTCTCGAGACACTAATCCTGGGGGCAGGGTTCTTTATCGGCATCATGGTGTTCTGTAATCATGTTGCTCTCCTTTGGGCGTGGGTCACTGTCCGTCTGCTGGAGACCATCGATGTGCACAGGTATACACACACACACACACAATCACGATTTAGTTTATGTTTTTAATTTACAATTTATTAATATATTTATTGATTTTTCAGTTAGTTTAATATATTACAATTTTGAATATTTGTTTAGATTTGTGTATTTTTCTTCTATGGTCTTTTGATGAGATTTTTTCATGCACAGAAATGCTGACTTTTAACTACAGACAGACTTAGCAATACAGTGTATCACTCATTAAAAAAAAAAAAGATGAAATTTTGAGCTCCAGTGTAATGGCTGTGAAGACATCTGAACACCAGAGGGCGCTCTTTGGACTTGCGCTGTTTTTTTATTAGTGGCCATTATTTACATATAGACAACAGCTCAAAAGTTTACTGCATGTCTGTCTTTTATGTAATTTTTTTACCTCCTTTGATACAGTCCATACTTCTTTTTCACACACGTCACACATGGCAAGGCCAAGTCTCTGAAGTCCTCTTAAAGTGTGTATAATTAAATATTTATACACTTCAAGAAAAAAATGAAACACAGTCTGTAGCAGGTTATAATTTCTTTTTCATAAATCAATCCTATTTAAATGGTCTATAAACATACAGTGTGGGTAAATGAGCACACTGCCATAGGATACAGCCATTTTCACATGACGTTTTACATTCCAGGTTGATGTTATTATCAATAAAATAGTTTTATTTTATTTATGCATAAATAAAAAAAAATTTAGCTGATTTATGCATAAATGAAAGATAATAAACACATTTTTGTTCATGCCTGGATGATGAATACATATAAATATATAAATATATTGATTCCCCATTGTATACATTGCAGTTTCTAAAAAAGGGTTTTTTTAACATTTTATAAAATTGTCAGTTTTAGTAACAAGAATCATAAAGTTGTTAGAATGTTTTAGAAATTTTTTATTGCATGCATTAATATGCGATAGTAATATGTACAGATTAAGATTAGATTATGTTGTATGTGTGTATATATGTACACACACACACACACACACACACACACACACATATAAAAGCAGGATTTCTTCTGGACGTTCCCCGAGATCACATAGATCTGTTCAATTTCATCACCAGCACATTTGATTTAAGATAAAGAAATATTGATTAGCCAAACCTGGTATTGGATGACAACTACACATTGACTACACATTTTTTTTGCATTTATTTGTAATACTCATGTTTTCTTGAGCAAATAAATGCTTACAGCCCAGATAACCAGCTTTTTAAATCTAAATAAAAAAAAAATCACATCAGGTATCTGTTGCCCGATACTGTCTGCTTTTTCCTGATGCTGAAAAATGAATAATAAAGAAATTTAAAAAAAAAAAGAAATGAAAAATGGATACTTGTACTTAATGTACTGAATTTCTCTCTCTCTCTCTCTCTGTCTCTCTGTCCAGTGGATATGATATCCCTCTGAACCCGCTGCACCTGATCCCGTTCTACGCCGGCGCACGCTTCCACGACTTCCACCATATGAACTTTGTGGGCAACTACGGCTCGACGTTCACCTGGTGGGACAGACTCTTTAACACCGACTCCCAGTACAACAAATACACAGAGAAACAGGCTGTGAACAAAGACGAGTAACACATTCGCGAAAGTGTTACAGAGCGGACTGAACAGATGTCGGTGAATCAATACCGGCATCCTAGATTTCACCCATTGTGCCTTTAAAAGGGAAGACACACTCACATACATAGTAGGGTGACTGCTTTGCTGTGTCTATACCTCACTCACACAATATAAAATAGGCTGTTTGTGATCTGAAGGGGCCGTCAGGATTGGTTTCCTTCAGTGTCATTATTCAGTAATGCAGAAATCACTGTTAAATAATGACGACATCATTCCTCAAAGCACTTTACATTTCCTTCGTATGAAAGGCTTTGTCTTTTTAATGTTGTTTTTGTTGAAGGTTTTTCTCTTAACCGACTCTCTGCTGGAGATCTAACAGAGGATACGATGCTTTCGGGTAGAATGCTGCACACACTGAAACCTTTTGTGGAAATTCGTAGATAAAGTTATTATAATTTTTTAAAAAAAGAAGAACGTTTACTCTTTCTGAAGTGCAACAGGATATGCGGTGTTATCCTATAGGCTATATGACATTACATCTGATAAGGCAGACTGAATAAACTGGTGACAAATGTTCATTTTGGGTCCGTTTGGTCTCATTCGCGTTACGTTTTGTGTGTATGTCACTTCCAGTGAAAGTTCTCATGTACATTCAAATACCATGGTATTTATACGTCAGGGTTGGGCGAAGGAGCAGAAATATAATATTAATACTTAGACACAATATGCATCTCGATATTTAGTTTTTTGGAGGTTTGATGAGCTGTAACACAGAAATAGAACCAGTATTGCCATATTTTAAAAAATACTATCAAAAACTATGAATAAATTTATTTTTATTTAATGTTTCACATACTTTCCTGCACAAAATCCAATAAACCAAGACTATTTATGCTCTCTGTGTAGTGAAACATATGATCAGTGTTCTTTAAGTACTGACGATATTCACTATATGCTCAGAATTTATTGCAATATTAATAAATATTGTCATATTGCTCACCCCAGGTATACACACACATGCACACGTGTATACAAATAATATATTGTCACTGTCGGAACAAAACCTTGTATCTCCGAAAAGGTCACTTTATAGGAGAAAGAAAAAAATGTTTTTAACTTTTAATGGAAGTTAATAAAGAAATTAATTTTGGACCATTTCTGTTAGTCCATTCAATATGAAATTTTCTAATAATGTAAAGCTAAGCTGGCGTTTACAAATTATGGAAAAAAGAACAAAAATGGAGCCTGAAAGTTTTTGTCCTGACAGTAATGATATGTATATCGGGACGGCTCATCCATTTAAGCAACCTAAAGGTTATATATACAATATTTTAAACATGAATATAGCAGCAAACAACTATTTTCTATGTATAGACACAGCAATGCTGTGAATGTGCCTGCACAGCATTGTGCATGCACCACTTAAGGTGGAACGGCAAAATTCAGTCCATAACCTGAGGCGCCTGAATGTAGTCTAGCTGCTGCAGCTTTTAAGGTGGACCGGGAAAATTCGAACAAGAAGCTGGCGAAAACTAAGCTGACTTAAGCTTCATTTAGAGTTGAAACGCATGGAAAGCGATGAGGAGGCTGTTCCTGCTTAATAAGTAAGAAACCTTAACTTATTTTTGCTGTTTCACAGAACCAATAGGTCAGTATTGTTCTGTGCTGTTTGCTAACGTTTGTGATAGCAACTGATTAGATTTACAGCAGCAATTGTACTGGCAGTTTGCTAACGCACAGCCTAGCTAACGTTAGTAACATCACTTGCTGTGTTGTTCTTCGCTCTGATGTCACATCACGGTATTTGTCTGTAAAACATTTGCGAACGGTTTTATGGCCGCAAAGATTTAAACGTGTTGTTCGCCTCGTCAATGCGCATCAGTAGTGTAATTTAATTCCAGATAGTACATCTGAGGACTCTGATTGGACAGTTGGACAACTTGGACCCTCCTCTTTTTAAGCTGCTTAACGATGTTAGGCCAATTGACTGTTTGCAACATAGTAAATAAATTAGTAAATTAGTCTGGATTATTAAGGCCGGTACACACCGAATGCAACAAGAAAAAAAACGACACGAAAATGAGAAATATTTCAATTTTTTTACATTAAAAACTATACACACCGAATGTGGCGCAATGTTTATTTTCATTTTAAATTAATTTACTGTCGTCTGAATAAATGCCACAAATAAATCGCGTTCAGTGTGTAACGGCCTTAAAGGCCTTCAGACTAAGAAATGGTGAAAATGTGTTACTGGGGACCATTTATTTGAAACATGCTACCGTGATCATCTGGATCAGCTGTTTTTATTTCATTCCTAAACATGAAAAAGTTTTGAGTCATCTGTGTGGAAAATCACTCACAGCTAAACCTGGCTGGCACAGGCAGCTCTAAGGTAAACTGAAACTTATTCTAGTTTACTGTATTTGCTAACACTGATTTGAATATAAAATGTATAAAATGTCAGTATAACGCTGCGCCGAAGGGCTCTAGTGTTAGCTTTAGCATTAACCAGGGGTGGATAATGGTCACAGGAGCACCCTGGGCACCAGGGTCTTTGGAAGCCCCCCCCTCACACCCCCACTCTAACAACAACACCAGAAATAATGGAAAAAAGCCTAGAGCCTATCATTCCTTCCCAGTTATATTTCTGGACATTTGTGGCTTTTAATTATTTTAAATATGGTGTCTGGGTATGGTATTGTATTTGATTTTAGTACTTAGGCTATTGGTTCATCTAATGTTTGCACCTGCGATGTACTGTCCCCAGTCTTTCAACCATCTCGGGCTTTGTATTGTAAGGCCCCTGAGGCCCCTGGCAGTCAGGGACCCCTGGGCACTGGCCCCAGTGGCCCGGTCAGTAACACATCCCTGGCATTTGCTCAAGTTAAGAAGCAGTCTTCATTACTCGAAGCCCCTCATCCAGCGCGCTAACGTCCAGATAAAAGATTTTCCCGGTTTCATTAATGTTAACACGTTCAACACATTTTGTTTTGCTTTAAACTGGCTTATATTAATATTTTCTCAACTCTCAGACGTACATCAGCCGAGAAAATGTTACAGACTCAGCTTTTTTTTTTTGTATGATAATAAAATGTTTTAAAATGCAAATTACTCCTGTTTGAGCAACTGGACTTCAGTCTGTTAGCACAGCTGCTACAGATTCCATTCTATAGTGCTTAATACTCAAAATTGACCACCTGCTGCCTCTGGTGTATGTTTAGCATTAAATAAACACACACTCAGCAAACCAGGCTGAGTTTCTGTTAACCCTGTACAAGGGAACAAAACTCTACACCACATTCATTAAAACATTTCTGGGACTCATAGACTAATCTACGGAAGCCCACCACTATTAAGGCCTTAATATGTCATAAGGACTTACTGTCTCATAATAATGAGAAAGTTTCTCACACTCATGACTTAATATCTCATAATAATGACTTACTATCTCATAATAATGAGACAATTATCTCATAATTATGAGATGTCTATTATGAGATACTAAGTCATAATTGACATACTAAGTCATTATTATGAGATGCTAAGTCATTATTATGAGATACTAAGTCATTATTATGAGATACTAAGTCATAATTGACATACTAAGTTACTGTTATGAGATGCTAAGTCATTATTATGAGATACTAAGTCATAATCGACATACTACATCATCATTATGAGATGCTAAGTCTTTATTTTGAGATATAATTCTTAATGATAAGTCATAATTAGCCTTACAAGAATCTTACAAGAGAATCATAATTATTAGATTATAAGTAATAATTATGAGAGAGGATCTCATTATTATGATGAAATTAGAATGACTATGACATTGTAGCGTATTATTATTAGACAGGAAGTCATAATTAGCAGATATAAGTTCATTTTTATAACACAGCAAGTCATATTTATGAGACACTGAGTCATAATTATGGGAAACATTCTCATTATTATGACTTACTAAATGGCTTTTTGTTTTTAAGAGGTGGAAACTGGCTTCTATACAAATCAGCTTCTCATAGCTGTTGTGTTTAATTTTATGGCTGTATTTTAATTGACACAAGCATGGAGACAGAACACGCTGTCAAACGTAACAGGACAGGATATTATGTCTGTTTACTGCCTAATATTGCTGTTGTGTTTTTTGCCTCTGATAAGATAAAGGTACAGTTTAATTTCCGCTTTAGTAAACCTGCTACCTCCTGCCTTCGGTCATGTTTTTGTAGATACAGCTGGACGCAAAAACGCCTGATCAGTCATGTGACTTTATACTCTCTGCATTTACATTATTTATTCATAAAAAAAGCACTTTCATCTTAGAATTATCACAAATCAAGTACTTTTCTCAAGTGAGCATACAAACTTTTATGTCTTTTTTTGTTGTTGTCTTGTTTATTCAATATTTAATATGTCAACGTAGGCATAAACTATGTGGATGAAAACCTTTAAGGGTTTATTAGTAAAGACAATGGTACTAAATAGAACCAGGAACACTCAAAGAACCCTTTGCATGATTAAAAGTTTCTTTGCATCATGAAAGCGTTCTTCAGACTGATGAAGAATGCACTGTAGATGCTTCTATAAAGAACCGTCTTGAGAATGGTTCTATATAGCACCCAAAAGTGGCTCTTATATTGTTATCATGTCAAGCTTGTAACAGTAGAAGAACCTTTTTGGGTGCTATATAGAACTCTTTTCAAAAAGGTCTGATAGAGAACCGCATATAGCACATTCACGCACATTTTCCATCAATCCAAAGAACACTTTCATGATGCAAATAACCCTTTAATCATGCAAAGTGTTCTTCACTTTTCTTTACTAAAGAACCCTCAAAGCACTATTTTTTTAATAGTGTGTCTTTGTGTCTCTTTAATAGTGTATCCAAAGTGTAGAACTAGTTCATGCTTAATGGTTCTTTCCATGGTGAAATAGTTCTTCAGATTGATGGAGAATGTCTTGTAGACTATATGATTCTACACACAACCTTGAAAATGGTTCTAGATAGCACCAAAAGGGGTTCTCCTGTTGTTACGATGCCAAGTCCGTAAGTAGAAGAAACCTTTTTGGTGCAATATACAACCTTTTTCAAAAACGTTTTACACAGAACCACGGACAACACGTTCTCCATCAATCCGAAGAACCATTTCACCATGCAAAGAACCATTTAAGCATGAACTGGTTCTACTCTTAAAAAAAAATATGGTTGGTTCTTCAGGGGTTCTCCCATCTCTCTACCCACACCCCTGCGGAAAATAACAGGTAATACTTTTCCCCACCCGTATTCCGCAAAGCCCCGCCCTCCTGCGCTGGGATTGGTTGGTAGTTCATTCTCACAGTCGGTCTGCAGATTCTAGCGCAGGAGGCGGGGCTTGACTGAATACGGGTGGAGAGAAAACAACAGGTATCCCCCGCTGTCGTGATGGGAAGTTCGATTCAGTTCACGGAACCGATTCTGTCCGATTCAATAAATGGAACTCCGTAGTGAACGATTCATTTTCTCACCAACACGGTCAAGTTACAGAGCCCATTTCATAATCTGCAAAAACAGTGATGTCACGAGAACTGATATATCTGCACTGCACACTGAGGTTATAAGGCGTGTTGTAAGGAGTGTCCTTAGCTGAGTTTTGAATGAGGCAAGATACAGGGCAGTCCATCAGAACAGAGCTCATTTACATATACATCAGTCATATATGTGTGTGTTTAATCACACCAGTATTTGTGATTAAGTAGGTTTTATTATTAGTTGTTATATTACTTATTGAGCATTTATTTTATTATTTTAGTAATTTTATTAAGTGAAATAATCTCAGCATCTTTCAAGCACATTTCTTCATTAAATAACCAAGTAAAAATGGCTAGACATAAGCTAAAGAGCCAATGTAATGGAAAAACTTTTCCTTGCCTTTTTAACAAAAAACGACTAATGTAGCATGTAAACTCTGTTAAAATGTCAAAATATACTGTTCACTCCTCAGTCCACTGTCTGTACAGTCCACAGTAAACTGCAGCAACAGCCCATTTGGAATTGTTTCTCTGATATCATGAAAAAACAAAAATATTTGCATTTACATACATCCACCCATTCAGTCTATAGCAGTTTAGCTCCGCCCACTCACGCTGTAAGTTACTATAAGGAGTGTTTTTAGCACAGACTGTTTTTTGAATGAGGCACAAAACAAGGCAGCCAATCAGAACAGAGCTTATTTACACACAGTAACAAAAACAACCTATTTAAGGGATAAAGAGAGGTTGGAAAATGGCCACATAGGATATGGACCCTTTAAATAGTTTTACAACAATTTTGAAATGTCAGACATGTGAATTAGATTTAAAACGAGTTCACTTGCCAAGATAACATTTTATTTGCAGTTTTTACTCCGACATCAATTAATCTTCAAAAAATATGTATCTGGGGAGCCGATTCCTGTCTTTTTCCGCGGTCCCCAGAATCACTAAATCGGCTCCTGATTCGAAATGTACAGCTTCACTGACGCAGACACTGATAAGTGTTTTCGATTCAGTGAAACGAGTGACAAGAAAGAATCGATTCAAAGGAGCGATTCCTCTGCAATTTGCATACGGCGACACGACTGAGAGGAAGGAGGGAGAGAGAGGGAGAGAAAGGAGAGAAAGAGACGGTGAAACGGTACCATAGTCACGGAGCCTTTAGCGACTGAGGAGGAGAGATAAGCACAGACAGAAACACGGGCGAACTGCGGTCAGTAATGTCGGCGGAGGCGGTGGTATTGAGCTGCGCGGCGGCGCTGCTGCTGCTGCTGGCGGCTCCGGGTGGACACGCAGCGTCTTCGGTGGAGCGAGGCGGCGGCGGCGGCATCTCTTTCGAGTATCACCGCTACGAGGAGATGCGCAAAGCGCTGGTGGCCGTATGGCTGCAGTGCCCCTCCATCAGCCGCATCTACACGGTGGGGGAGAGCCACGAGGGCCGAGAGCTTCTGGTGCTGGAGCTGAGCGACAACCCGGGGATCCACGAGCCCGGTAAGAGCTCCGTCAGCAGCCGGTCGGCCGAGAACCGTTAAAGTAACGTTCGAATTTTTTAAAATTACAGCCGTTACGGAGCGACATGCTAGTCCTTTATTCGTAAATAACTAGGTTTGTATCGGTACATATGGTTCATATGTGTCCGATATAAACTGTCACACATTCGAGAGGTGTTATTTTAGCTGAAAACACGAATTAAAACGAATTTTAACCTGTCTGGGTCGGTGTAGCCTGTAAACTGTGAGGGTCTGTCCGGTTCAGTTGTCATCACCGTGACGTGCACACACTTACCGTTACTGAACGTACGGAGCGAGGCTGAAGTTGGCTTCCTATTCGCCAGCATCTTGTTCCAATTTTCCCGTTCCACCTTAAATGGTGCAGCAGTTATTACTATTAATGTTTTGCCTCAGGCGCTAGAATGTAACTGCTGCACTATTTAAGGTGGAACGGGAAAGTTGGAACAAGAAGCTGGCGAACAAGAAAGCATCGTACGGACCGTAAATAAATATGAAATTAAATTAAAATGAAATGAAAATAATAAACGTTAAGTGATGTTAAGTGACAACAGTAAATGTTGTGGAAATGAGTAATGTGTGACGCGCAGGTGTGAGCCTTGGTGGAGATTGATGCAAACAGTAAAATGGGCGACGTTGTGGGGACATTAGGCATTTTGGGGACCGATGTTTTTTTATCTTTTTACCACAGATTCAACCTTTGGCTACCATCGTAAAACAGACAGAACTGTGTATTTAGGTTGAAGGTCTATGTACAACAGAATTTCCAGTGCAAGGCAAGGGAAAGGCCCCACAAAGACAGCAATACACGCTGCAGTGTGTGTGTGAGCGTTAACGAGATATGCCGTTTGGTCGAGGGCGCCATTTTGCGAGGTGTGTGGAGAATGACTGTCTAAGCCGAGGCTCATGTTAAACACAAATTTAAAGACATTTGAACTCATAACATGTCTTTTAAGGAGATAAGTAATCTTAATAGCAGAGCATTAAGAAGAATATCAGGATGCTGAAGCCGTTATTGGTGAAAAATGAGTCAAATACAAGCAAAATGCTGAAGAAATACAAATAATCGTGTCTCATTTAATTGACTAACGTTACAGAAGGTATTTCAGCAAACTGACTGGATGTGTTGCTTTACCTACATTGGGTTTGGGTTGGTTTAT
>JAILXH010056148.1:24638-35951 GCA_023558415.1 Piaractus mesopotamicus | reverse complement strand
TTTTTTTTTTTTTTTGAAAAAGTCTGAATCTTCTTCAAAAAATATGACAGCAAAGATGAATCTTTTCTTCAAATTCGTTCAACAAGGTACTCTGAAAACAGCCACTTTTGAGGGAATTCCATCATTACTCAGTTGTTGAGCTGTAAACAAACTCATGCTGACTGGTTTATGGTTCATTGTAAAAAAGCCCACTGACTTCTTTCCAGTGGCGGTGATAGGAACCAGGGGTTACCATGTCTACAACACAAAGAAGCAATTTTATTTACTCAAAACTATCATAAAAATGCATCAGGCTTCAGGCAGTATGTTCGTGGCCAGTTTATGTAATAACTTTCTGTGAGGGAGCTTTTAGAGGTGGACGTCTGGTTCCCATCACCACCACTGTGAACACTTTAGACTATAAGCTTCTATAGAATTAGGAATTTCACATCAACCCACTCTGAATGACTTTGTTTACATCTCAACCATATAATTTAGCAGAAATTTCGAAAAAAAAAAAATGGTGCAATTTTTCTTGAAGACCAGCAGTGTGTCCTTCAAACCAATCACACACATTCCAGCCAATTTCACCATTAACTAGGCCCTATTTCTCAAATACGTTTGTACGTTCTTGGTTCGGTCGTTCAGTACGAGATTTTGAGGTCTTGTGCGGTCAAGGGCTTCACAGCTCTGTGTGTTTGAACTGGTCGTCTAGCTGGGCCGGTTCTGGATGATTCTTGTCCAGCCAGGCTTGGAGCAGAGGGAGGTTCTTGTCAATCCAGCGAATGTTCTCTTCCACGTTCTCCAGAGCCTGCTGGATGCAGCGCAGCTCAGCGCCCGTCTCAGCAGTTAAGGAACCGAAGAATTCCCGAATCTGATGGACGGAAGAGAAACACATGCGTTCACCATGTAATGTGTAGCACTGTGTGGGATGGACGATATAACCATAATTAGTGAAACCAAACAGTTTCTTCTATGCCAACAATGCAAGTGTGAGATATTTTTATAACATATTGTGTAATTCTGTTCCTCAATCTATCAGCAAAGGCCTCAATTTTGAGCAACTGCTGTTCTACAGGGAGATTCACTTGAAAGAGGCCCCAAAAATTCTGTAATAACTCTCGCTAGGACGAAGCAATCTGAACGAAACGATGTGCAATGTGCTCCTCAGTATATGGAGCTTCGAACAAGCCGGGATGCCCCTGAGTCGGAGCGATGAGGTAGGCGCTGGACAGCCGTCGCAACGTTTAACCTCTGTTGGCAACTTCCAGGTGCATACCCCCGTACCCCTACATGTGTGTGGCAGAAAACGGAGATCACTTCCAGCATCACATGTAATGCAATCCATTACACATACGTCAAGGTATGTAGTGTATTTTTTGGGTTCAGATTGCTTCGTCCTAACGGGAGTTACAACAGAATATTCGGGACCTCTTTCGAGTGAATCTCCCCGTGGAATGACAGGTTTTTACATGTAGTGAGAAGTCTAGCCATTCACTTGTAACAGAATAAAGCATGACAGCTATGCTGACTTCATATGTAAAGGAACATGCTGCAGACTTAACAGTTGAACTTCGTCTTTACTAGGGGAGCCTTGGGAAACTATTTTGGTCCCTGAATTTAAGGACTTTAACTTACCCTTCATCATGGTGGAAGAAAGAACGGTTTCAATGGTCAATGTAAGTAATTCTTTATTACAACTTGCTTTTGTGAAAGCAATGCTAACATGTATAAGCATGATGAAAATGAATTATTTACACTTTTTACTGTGGAGAAAATGTTAGCAAGATACCAAAATAGGTCAGGCTACTCAACTACTTAAAAGGCTAGCTAACAAGGTAATGTTCGTGGCCAATTAGCAGCCAAAGTAAGTTATTCCCAAAACAGGCACATCGGTTTCCTGATATGCTCCTTATTTCAGACTACAGAGTACTTGAAAGGAAATATTTCATATGTAGGACAAAAGATCATCTGATGAGAATATGAAGGGTTATGAGTTAGCTAGCTTACTTACTTATTCTATGTTCCACCTTCATCATTTTGTATGTTACACAGAATAGGTATTTTATTCTCTTTAGGCTTTCAAAATGCTATTCAGACTTTATTGAGCATAAGAACACACAATATAAAGCACTACTATCAATACTGGATGGACAAACACATTGCGGTAAGATTTCTGGCCCTAGTAGAGGCTGGATCAACATGATACACACCTCTTCCAGCATCTCTCTGGTGGAGTACTGGCTGGTCACGCCTGTTACCATGTGCGCAATGGAGTGAGAGCCGAGGTCAAACCTGAAGATAAAGGTTAAGGTGGAGGGACGTTAGCAGACTTTTCACATGATTCAAAGATTATTATCAGGATGTCACTGTGAAAAGAAACGGTTTGACGAAAATTTATATTTAAGCGTTTTTCCACCTTTTCTCCAAACTTAGCTGAGCGGCCTACACGTGTTTGGTGTCTGAAGCTTGATTCTTTACATCGGAGCTACGAGGCTAATGTAGCTAACAAGTAATGGAAGCTTGTAACCCACAGGTTAGCATTAGCAAACTGCATGCCTAAATCATCACATACTTGTCTTACACCATGTTGAACTGTGTAATACCAAATAGACTTATTTCAATGGTTTCTGACAATGTACAGTATATGGTTGTCTATAAATATGAGGTACAATATGTTAGCATAGCTAAAAGCAAAAGCCCCAGGGATCTTGAAGCCTGCATTTGTTTATTAGCCTCACAGCCTTAGCCAATTTTTAGACACCAAATGTATACTGGCTAATTGATTCCCTTTGATGAAAACATTGTAAATTACATTTTTTGGCTGGACTATCACTTTAAAGCCTATCAAATTTAGCAAATTTATCATTAGCTCAAACAGATTCAGTTTTTCAACTTCCAGATGGGCTTTCAGAGCTACGATGTTTCCACTCACTTTTTCACCAGTGAGTGCCAGTTGGCCCTCAGGAAGTCCCAGGCGTGTTTATAGCCTTTAGGGTTCCTGCTGACTGATGTCACAACATACGGCAGGTCCTGCGTCTTCATCACCGACCCCTCCAAACTCTGTTCCATCATCCTACAGCGAGGAGAAAAGAGGAAGGTTGGATAGAACAACAAGGATATGATGCTATGTCACTGCTGAAAAAACAGCACAGATTAGCAGGGATTGAATACTGGTCTGAGCTGGGCTAAACTGGTCTAAGCTGGTTTAGTGCTGGTTTAGCTTGTCACTAAGGATGGTTATGTTGGCTGACCTGCACACCAGCATCCAAAACACAACATATTGCTGCTGTCAGAAGAAAACCTTGTATCTCCATTTCTGTTGTTTTTCAGTTTTTGGCGTAATTTGAAAAAGCCTGTGGTCTTTTACATTGTGTGTGAATTTCATGATGAATGGACTAAAAGAAACGGCCCAAAATGACTTGGGGGGGGAAAAAAATCTGGTTCCATTGACTTACATTAAAAGTAAAGTAGGTTTTTTTACTTCTCCTGTGAAGTTACCATTTTGGAGATGCGAGGGTTTCTTCCGACAACAGCGATATGCTGGTTTTGCTGGTGACCAGGTATATTGGTCAATGCTGTTGTGACGTTTCAAAGGTGACGGAACATCTCACCATCTGAGTTTGTGAGAGAGAGGAGAGATGGACAGGGCAGATTTGATTCGGCTCTTCAGTGACGTATAAAGGGATTCGCGGTACTTCTCGAACATGAAGTCCCAGCCCTCCTCAGTGCGAGCACCAACCGCAAACACCGCAAGGCTGACATCGTTGGGGAGACTGTGAGGGGAAAAACAAACAGACAGAGAGAAATACAGGAACACATTGGACCTTATTCATCGAAGCTGTGAAGATTTGACTGCTTTTAATGAGACACAAGTTACTTTGCATCTGCTTTGTGAAACTCAGCTTCAGTGCGTGAAATCAAATGCCAGGCTACCAGCACCTCATTTACATATTATTTACATGAAGCACACCCTAATTCATGCAGATGTTTCACAAAAGAGCCAATAAAACGACAGCATTCCATGACGTGTGAGCCAATGGCTGTGCTTGTTGGCGGAGATTGAGGTAGGGCAGTGAATGCATTGCTTCCCCTACTGACCAAAATTTATAATGCTAAAATTGAGAGACAAAATGTGAAATACATAAAACGTCTCAGTTGTTTCAAGACGAAAGAATGATATGATTATGTAATGTGATTATTTTTTACCTGGAATAACACATTAAAAAACGGTATTACTGCAACTTCTGCACGTGTGGTGATTTGTATTGTTTATTTTATGGGCAGCATCAGTAGTATAATACAAAATCAGTGTAATATGACTTTAAATGGAACATGGAATAGTTGAAGCGTTTGTTTATACCAATGTGCATGTAAAACAAGTACATCCACTTTTGTACTGGCTTGCCATGAGTACAAATCATGAGTATTATTGTTATTTTGCTATTTTTATTCTTGTTTTTGGTATTATTGATGATATTGGTTATATTTTGGTTAGTTAACAAGCACATCATGCAAAAGCTATCATAAAAAATGTACTCATAAGGATTTCATGTAATAACTTTCTGTTATGTTGCTTTTATGTGGCATTAAACTCTTCAGACGTTTGGTTCCCATCACCACCACTGTGAACAATTCTGGCAAGTTTCTCCTGAAAAGAGCATTTCACATCAAACCACATCAAATGACTGTGTTTACATATTCAAATCAATAACACTACAGGATAATACTATAGCAATATGGGTTGAAAAGTGAAGGAGATAAGGATCATATCATAAGAGCTGATGTCTGACCTCATGTTGCCGTCGGACTCCTTCCACTTGTTGAAGAGCTGGGTGGCGGTGGAGACGCAGGGTGGGTGACCCCTCACGCAGGCAAAGAGGAGCAGGTAGCTGCGCAGCATCCTCTCAGACACTGAGCCGTCGTCAGTCCACGCCTGCCGGTCTATGAGCTCACGGAACAGGTGCACGATGTAGCCCTGAACAGGCATATTAAGAAAATTCAACTTTACATGCACAAATGAGGTTTGAATTTATAGTTTAAAATCTGCCATTTCAACAGAATTTATCAATATATAAATAAATATTAATAACTTTCAGTTGGAAATTCTTTTCGGTCTAAACTAGTGGTCTATAAAAACAGCCTTTATTCTACCTTTTCTATGCAGAAACAGGACATTTCAGAGGATTAAGCCCGTGATGAGGTCCAAACAGGTTCTTCCATATGAAACTCCATGAAAATGTCCTACACACAAAGTGCTTCCTATGACTGACCTTCATCTGGTTCTCCAGCGCCTCCATGTCCCGTTTCTCCATCAGTTTGTAGAGTGGGACGAGCTCACTGAAGCCCTGCGTCACAGGCATGATCTCCGTCTCGTGGCTCAGATACAGCGACAGGTCCAGAGCTTTGTCCAGTGGTAGCTTCCCCACACTGACCAACAAGAGCAAAGGGTATCTCAAAATATTTAATCTGGATACAGTTTACGCTGACTCCAATATTATCAGTTTATACTACACAAATCTTCACTAAGCAAGAGCAAGAACAATTTTCTTGAGGGAAACCCAGAGAAATGAGTTCAATCATTATACTGGAGTCCAAGGACACCTGGCCAAGCAAAGCCCGGCAGACGGCTAACCTGACCAACTGGAAGACGTTGTTGATGAGGCTGGTCCGGTCGTTGCTGCTGAGGGCGGTGTGGTTGTGTTTGAGCAGAGTGATGAGGTCGTCCCAGCCCGACCCCTCGTAATGGACGATGTAATATCCACTCATGTCCACGTTAAACTTCACCCAGTCCACCTCTTCAGGCAGGTACAGCACATCTGAGAGCAGCACATGAGCATTTTTTTTATTTATAACCTAAAATGTCAGCACCTTTAAATGATCAAAATGTGTTTAAATCTAGTTTTGGTGAAATGCCTATTATGTTTGTGCAAATCTTAGTGCAAACTGCAGACCTAAAGTGTGTGGAGTTGTTCAGTAATCTACAATAGACTTGCTTATGTGGTTTCTGACCATGTACAACACTGTTATCTATACAAATGGACAAAAGTACATTAGCACAGTAGTAGCAGCCACCTTAAAGTCTGTACTTTTGTCAATTTCCTTTGATAAACTACTGATCTAGCAATGCTGAAATGCATTGTTTGGGCTGTTAAGCAGAAACATCTGTACACACCTGTTTTAGTCTTCAGCAGAAAGCGATGGACAGTGGCCGAGTTACTGGTGACGTATGTCAGTGGGACGTGCCACAGAAACCTTCAACATAATAATTAACATATTTAGCATAATAATTTAACATTTTTCACTGAGATGTAAAACCAGGACCGCCCAGTTACGGATGGCTGTGGCATCTTTGGGCAACAAATGCACAACCTCCTTATGACAGAGGGAGCACTTAGATGATTGTGCCACTCTTAGCAGTAAAAAAAAAAAAAAAAATAGAAAAAATAATAAAAATAATAAAATAGAGGGTATAACTATAACTATATCTGTGCTATATTCACCCAGAGGTCTCGGAGGGGTCGCCGCCCTTCAGGTACCGCTCCTGACTTAGGCGCACTTCACGACCTTTGACTTCCACTGTGATGAGGGGGAAGCCTTCCTGCAGTGTCCACGTCTCCATCATCACCCTAACGTTCAGCTCGTCCTCCGAGTGCTGTTTCTGGTAGAAGACATTAAATAAACTCAATAAATTAGTTTGTCACTTTACACAAAAATACACTCATCTCCACGTGGAGATACCTCCGATATCAGATTGCCTTTGATCATTGAGATTCGTTTTTAGATGAGACAGCAGTTTATGAAGCCACTTTACAACATCATAATGACTGAGCAATCCTAAGCCCACAGTTTTCTGCACATGTTGCTTACAGACTTTCTAGATCATGATCTGAATTTTCTTTCAGCACAGGCTACCAATGGCACAAGCAACCAATGGCACAGACTACCAATGGCACAGGCTACCAGTGACACAAGCAACCAATGGCACAGGCAACCAATGGCAAAAGCTACAGAGGCACAACCAACCAATGGCACAGACTACCAATGGCACAGGCTATCGACAGCACAGGCTACCGACAGCACATACAACCAATAGCACAGGCTACTGATGGCACAGGCAACCAATGGCACAGACTACCGATGGCACAAGCAACCAATGGCACAGGTTACTGATGTCACAGACAACAGATGGCACAGGCTATTGATGGCACAGGCAACAGATGGTACAGGCAATCGATGACACAGGCAACCAATGGCGCAGGCAACCGACAGCGTAGGATGCCAATAGCAAGGGCTGCCAATGGCACAGGCAACCAATGGCACAGGCTACCGATGGCACAAGCAACTAATGGCATAGGCAACCAGTGGCACTGTCTACAGGTGGCACAAGCAACCAATGGCACATGCTATTGATGGCACAGGCAACGGATGGTACAGGCTACCAATGGCACAGACTACCAACAGCACAGGCAACTGATGGCACAGGACACTGATAGCACAAGCAATAGATGGTACAGGCTACCAATGCTACAAACTACCAATGGCAACTACATATGCACCCATTTCAGACTGTAGAGAACAAAGGATTATGATCGTTATTAAACATGCTCAAGCCATGGTGTGAAATTCCACTTATTTTACTTGGTTCCATTGTTGACAGTGACCTGTCCAAGGTGTTTCCTGCCTTCCACCCAGTGACCGCTGGGAGAGGCTCCAGCACCCCCTGCGGCCCAGAAGGATAAGCGGCTGGGCTACAGCAGTTAGGATTGGTTGACACACGGATTCCCAGTGTTCACACAATTGTGTGATGTACTTGCATACTGCATGTTGGGTATTGTAGTGCAAGAGCACTGATGAACAAAAACATGACAATGACACAAAATCTGAAATCTACATAAACGTGCACTTACAGTGGTCAGACTGTCCCACAGGTGAGTGTTGACCGTGTTCTGGTAGCTGTATTTTTTCAGATATCGAACGATGCCAGATTTAAAGAGGTCAGGGGTCAGGAACTCCCTCAGCATGTGCAGGATACAAGCACCCTGAAAAATGACACAACAGACTGCATTCAGTTAGTATAATGTTAACTGGTGGGATATTAGGTTCTATTATTTGTTAGTTATATTTAGGACTGTTTATCAAAATTCACTGTCTAAATGGAACCAACTACTTCAATACTATAGAGTACAGAAAGTCTTTTGTCAATCATTACCAAATTTCAGTGGCTCAAAAAGCAGTCAAAATGGTAGCTTCAAAAGTAGTCAGTCTTAGCATCCATTAGCCAACAAGCATGATTGTTCCAAAATCTACACTGGTGACTGTTTGCTACTTTGTCTACTTTGCATTCTGCAACCGTATTATTAACCCCAGAGCTTCTTGACTAGCCTGCAATCCATTGGGGTCAGTAAATACACATGTCCAGCACTGCAGACTCTTTCCTGTCTTAAGCCACACCCACTTTCAGTTTGCAAATATTGTAAATAAATATTGAAGTACCTTTCAGGAATCGGTACTGAAAGTAAGGTTTTGGTACTGGTTTTGTTATCGATACTGAAAATGTTTTGATACTCAGCCTTAACTACATTAGCCTCGTAACCAACAAAGCAAACCTCAGACACCTCAGATACGTATATATAAAATATCTTAAAGCTGCACTATGTAAGTTTTGGGCATCTGGAGACCTGGTAGAAATCTGTAATTGCACGCAATGTACGGAAGAATATTTTGTCTCGGATGAGCAAATACATGTGGGCTAAGATGGAAACATTACTAACTTCACCAGTATAATTTCTTCTGTTTTCCCACCTTGTCATAAGACACATCATCAAACATTTCCTGTATCTGAGCCGGGTTCTCCACGGGGGTAGACACGGGGTGGGAGGAGCCTAAACAATCCACCTCCATCGCCTCAAAGCACTTCCCCAGGAAATAGTCCTCCTGGAGAATGTAAAAAGACAGACAAGATGGACAAGAGACGCTTTTATTCAGAAACCACAGCACTGCTTCTGCTGCAGGATATCATCATGCAAATCACTATTCAACCATTTGGCTGACAACTGAGTTCATGAAGCTGCTGTATGATCTGTGTAGTTTTTTACTATCCCAATCTGAGCACTTTACTATTGAGTACCAGCCGATATGTAGTGCAATCCGATGCTTTTTATTTGGTAAATAATACTGCTGCACAGTGCACAATTCAAGTATATTTAGGTTTGTAAAAACAATCCAATTTAACCAAATAATTCCTTTAAATGCTCTTTATTAAACAAACATATATATGTATATATAAAATATCTTAAAGCTGCACTATGTAAGTTTTGGGCATCTGGAGACCTGGTAGAAATCTGTAATTGCACGCAATGTATGGAAGAATATTTTGTAATGTGGGTTGTGTTTTGGACCCCGTCTTTGAGCGGATGCATCTAACGCGAGTGCACTGAATAAGAATTCAAAGAAAAGTCAGTCAAAACTTGGACGCTTCTCGTAAGAATGTGAGTGAATTATGTACTGCTGTCATCATATCTTAATCAGTATAATGTTCATTTTGTATCAAAGATCTAAATATCAAGCTTGACCTTTTTTCACTCCTGACTCAGTAGTGCTACTTCTTTCACTTTTAACAAAAAACTTACAGAGTCGTGCTTTTAGGTTCTAAGCAAACAGGTGCTGTGGTTTAAAAAGAAAAATATAAGATGCCTCACCACTTGCAGCTCAGGGTTGGTGATGTTTACAGATACAAACTCCATGAACTTGGCAAATCCCTCGTTCAGCCAGAGATCATTCCACCACTGCATCGTCACCAGGTTACCAAACCACTGCCGAAACAACACAGCCTCTTCTTTAAACATTTTGTCCACTCCACTGGTTTGCAAACTTTCAAGTGCTGTGGTGTTGATCTTAGCCACATTCTCACACCATTAATTTATGTCTAAAATGGTTCTGGACTGATGTGTTATGGTTCTAACCTGGTGGGCGAGCTCATGCGCTATGACCATAGTGATGCCCAGCTTGTCGGAGGCAGAGGACTTATGGGGGTCGAAGAGCAGGGCGGTCTCTCTGTAGGTGGTCAGTCCCCAGTTCTCCATAGCACCCGACTGGAAGTCTGGGATTGCAGCAAGATCTAAGAGGAGACATGTCCGTTTGAATATACAAAACTTTTGCGTATGACAGTGTATACATGTTTTTGTATGTATCTTATGTCATCAGTCTTGTTAAGCCTTTATTTTTCACAGTTAGCCATTGCCCTGCTGATTTCATAACACATTAAGCCTCAATTTACTGCTATTCATTAAACAGGTTAAATGGAAATTCGCCAACAATAAAATAAAATAAAAGTAAATAAAAGTAAACACATGGGTGATTGGGTTACAATAAATCTAGTAGTGTGCCACGTCAGTACTCTGTAAATATAGTATTTCTCAATAAGACATAACCCATAATTCAGTATATCTATAGTTAAGTGTAGTAGTCTGAAACAGCTCTGCACTGAATTTACCTTGCTTAGGGAGAGGATACGGAATGTCAAAGTAATCATCATAGAAGTCCAGCAGCCTCACTGCAGCGTCCAGTGCAAACTCGGCCTGGTCTATCTTCTCTGGCACGGTGTACACTGAGATCTGACCACAGCCACATCAACAACACAGCAAATAAACAACACAGCTAAATATCCAGCGCATTAAAGTTATGCCTATACAGAGTGATGAACATGTAGAACTGTAAGGGCACAATGAAAGAGACGAAAAATAAAGAGAAAATTTGGTCATTTTGCCTTTGTTTAGTAAACATCCTTTGTGCCAGTCAGATTTTTACAACACCATAGATTTTACAAAACATGTACTTGCAATCAGTTCCGAAAGCACAAATGCATTATTCCCATAAAGGCTCTACGACCCTGAAAAGGTTTGTGGTTCTAGCTTGAAAACTGCAACCCATGCAAACAGTAGAAAAAAGAAATGTAGATGAATAAAATGAAACAACCACCCAAACTGTGCATCCAGCAATAAATGAAGCCTCGTGCATCTTTTACACAGTGACAGAAAACACGGTAGCATGGACACATTTCTCTCTGGCCAACATGGACACGCCTGCAATGTAACTCTTGTGGCCAAGAGTTCTAATCGAGCCTAATAGGCTGTCGCCAAACTACAAGAATGGCTTGCCTGCGAGATGCTTGGTTTCCTTTGGGTTACCAGTGTAGTTTAAAGCAAAATGTGGACTGTCTGGGGGCTGTAAGGACAGTTTTAAAAACCATGGCATCACTCTAAGAAGCCATTTTTGGTGTCTTTGTTTTTAAGATTAGTTTTCTGGGCACAAATGAAAACTAAATAATGCAAA
>JAILXH010056148.1:0-17388 GCA_023558415.1 Piaractus mesopotamicus | reverse complement strand
GAGCTACTGTGTTCATTGACAAAAATTGACAAAAATGTATTTGGGTTTTTTTTTTTTTTTTTTTTGGACAGTGATGATATGTAAAGTAGATAATACTATAAACTGTTTTTCATCTGTGCTTCTTCCAAATACATTTGCTTAATTAAAGACACTGTACATTTCAGTAAATGACATCAAGGGTTTAGTGTTTTTATTTTAATGCAGTTTTTTAAAGGCCTTGCCAATGTACCACTTACTTTTGAGAGAATCCCTGATGTCATCATAAAGGCTGTTCCATTACTGTATTATTTGAAATTGAAATTTGAAATGAACCTTTTAGCCAACTGTGTCTGAACACATCGGAATTAGACCTCCCCATTTAACCCATCCGTGCAGTGAAACACCGCATACACACTAGGGGGCAGTGAGCACACTCGCCCGGAGCAGCGGGCAGCCCTATCCACCCGGGGAGCAGTTGGGGGTTAGGTGCCTTGCTCAAGCCGAGGGGATCGAACCGGCGACCTTCCGGTCACAAGGTTGGTTCCCTAACCCCCAGCCCACGACTGAACCCTGCATGAGCATTAATTGACTCTCTGGATCATTGAGGTATTGAGTAGATGTACATATAGACTTCGGGGACAGAACTTATTGCTGGTGAATATTTGGTGAAGCACCAATTTTGTCCATTACATCCCTGCTAGCATAACAGCACAGACCAGCATGCCTGGTCCCCAACAAAGCTAGCATATGTTGTCCTTTGGATGCTAGCATGCTGGTCAGCAGCAATGGAAATTATTATACTGGTCAACCAGCATGACCATGCTGGGTGATCAGCTAAACCAGCAACAGACCAGCATAAACTAGCTCAGACCAGCTTAGACCAGCATGCAATACATTCAAACTCGGCCTTCTGAAGTAAACTGCTAGTTGGAGCTCTGCTGTCTAGCTAGTTAGCAAGCTAAGTGTTAGATAGCTAGCAACAACAAAAGCAATGTTTTTTAAAGGTTCTGTGTGCTACGCTGTGACCGCTCAGAAAATGCAGACCCCTGAGAACATGATTACACTCTTAGAAATAGAAATATGCTAGTTTTAAAAGCCGTAAAATGCTAAAAGAGAAGGAGAAGGTTTGTTTATGTCCTCAGGCTGTAACGGCTGCCATTTGCTTGAACAGAGCTAGTGTGTGTTTACCGGCTGTCTGTGTTTTGTTAATGGGGTAAAGTCCAACTTAAAAGTCCACAGAGGAGGACAGTAAGTGCATTTCCCCAGTTTCATACACCTGAATATAGTTTGAGGGACTTTTACTGGGCATTTTCAAATAATAATTCCACTTCTTGGTAATGAAACGAATCTACCTTTTCCTTGGTTCCATTTTAGCTCTTCATATTTGCTTCCTAACTCATTTTTTTGTATTTAACTTTATTCTGTTCCGCTTTGTTGTTGTAGTTACCTCTTAATTTTGAGCTTAGTGTTTTATTTTAGACTAAAATGATCCCTAAAAAAGAGGATGAAACCTAACAAACTTCAATTCAGTGTAGACAGATGCACTGGATGTACTTAGAAGTTGCACTGCAGGTCTATAGGGAACTCCGTACTTGAGAACCTGGTACATTTTTCCTCAGGTTGCTATTCATAGCTATTTTTGCATTTGTTTGAGTCGATATTTAATCAAAGTAACATCACCTTTATGTACGTATGGTTTCAAGAATGTATTTTTTTAATAATCCAGTTGTGGTAGAGGGATACATGCAGGGTGTTTAAGGCAAAATAGTCCTCATAGTAGACTCAAAAAAAGCATTTTTACCATCAACATTCCATATAAACTCAGTAGGTTCACTGGTGGCTATAATGGCTATATTTGTGTTGTAGACATCATGACCCCTGGTTCCTATCACCACCACTGTGAAGAGGTCAATAAGTTTAAGATCCTATGCTATAACTCTACTCGAGCCACGGTGTTATTGAAGTGACAAGACTTACACTTGAACATGAGTTCATGCAATTTAACCCCCGTCTGTTAATTAGTAAACTTTATGACCTGGCCAGATTGATCCTTATCGTGGATGAGCTTTTTAGGATCACCTGTTCATCATACCTTTCGCCCTCCCTTGACACTTGACCTTGACCATAACCATGACATTCCGTACGTCACTCTTTCAACACTACCTTCCAGCATAGAAGCACCAGGCTCTGTTAGCAGGGACACAAATCCGTGCTCGCAGCAGACGTGGTAACTCCTTGGCAGGGCTGTGGTGAGGAACCTCCAGGATGCTGAAGAAGCTGCTGTTGTTTGGTTTCGCGGGCCTGGCCGTCCTCGCGGTGGGGATCCTGATCGGCCACTTTGGCATCCAGAAGGGCAGCTCGGCGCCCGGGTGGGTGCGGGAACTGTCTCATGATGTGGATGAGGACTTCATCCAGAAGTTCATCGCTGAGGTGGACAACGTGAGGATCGAGGAGAACCTCAGGTGAGTAGTGAGTTGGGCATTAGTTCCCAATTAAATGGTCATTCAAGTGAGTGAATTCACAAAGTAATGACCATCAGGGTGGACTATGCGATTACGCACGACAGAAGGTCAGTGGGTTTAAATAAACACCATGAATGCCAAAGCTGATGGAAGCCAAGACAGACCAGATGATTGCCACATCAACATGTATCTTTTAAATGAAATGCGAATTCCATGTATTTTGGAAAATTTCCGCATTGTTAAATCATTAATATGTAATCAAGGTCATTTAGAATGGTTTGATATGAAATGCTCCATTCTAGAGAGCTTGAGTCAGAATTGTTTACAGTGATGGTGAGAGGAACCAGATGTCAGAGGAGTTCAATGCCTCTGAAAGCTCCCTCACAGAAAGTTAGTACAAGAATGAATAGGTTTCCTGGTGCCTGCTTTTTTGTTTTACATGAGATTTGAGATCAGATTTTGGCCTAAAACATATTTTTTTTTGTCCATTCATGGCAGACAGGTACATACAGGTGGTTATAAGGCAAAGTAGTTCCAAAGAAAGCACATTTTTGTAACGTACCGCTATTTTACCATCATCAACATTCCACATAAAAACTCAGAGGACATTCACTGGTGGTGTTGGATAGTAAATAAAATGGCTACATTTGGGTTGTAGACATCGCAATGTCTGGTTCCCATCACCACCACTGTAAAGAAATCTGAGTCAGTAAGTTTCTCTACAATGAAGAATTTCACATCAAACCACTCTGAATGACTTTGTTTACATATTCATGATTAAATTCTACAGAAATTTTGAATAATCAGTGGGGGTCATCTTTAGTATAGCAACATGACTCTGGCAAGCTAAGAATGACCAGGCCTTCTTTTCCTATAGGGAGCTAACCAAGGTGCCCCACATGGCCACCACTGCCGGGGATGAAGCTACAGTTGAGTTAATGCTGAGAAGGTGGCAGGATAAGGACAGTGGTCTGGACGCTGCATGGAGGGAGGATTACAGGGTCTATCTGTCCTTTCCTAACAAAGATACGCCTAATAAGGTCACTGTGGGTGAGTCCTGAGTTTACTGCTGCTAGTCCTGAAATCAGATGTTATTGTTCTTTATTTCTTTATGGTAGACTTTGATATTTGGCAAAAAGCACATCCAGAATCAACTTGATGTCTTAGCACTCGTGGGCATGAACTAAAGAGGCGTCAACAAACAGCAGGCCAAAAAAACAAGTGTCCAATTACTGTCTAGTGCCTTGAAATGAGGGATTTAAGTATAAAATGGTCTGTATTTCCTATTTGGATTGTCCAGTATAGATGTACATACTCTCAAATCACAGCTTTAACCTG
Source organism: Piaractus mesopotamicus (assembly GCA_023558415.1). Taxonomy (NCBI): domain Eukaryota; kingdom Metazoa; phylum Chordata; class Actinopteri; order Characiformes; family Serrasalmidae; genus Piaractus; species Piaractus mesopotamicus. The sequence continues at coordinate 13,609 of JAILXH010056148.1, read as the reverse complement.
TTAATCCTCAGTTCATTTACACAGTGACAGACAGATAGAAAAATTAAAGGCCCCATATTGCGGAGAACTGAATTTTTCTTGCTTTTTTGGCTTAAAAAAGTTTGATGTTGTATGAAAATAACTTTAACAGTACCATTCCCCTAGTCCATACCGTCCATATATGGTATCTAATCTGCAAAAACAGCCTGTTTTGAATTTGTCTTTGTGATGCCATGAATGCATTTCCATATATCTGCCTATTCAGCCTATAGAGGTTTAACTCTGCCAATTCACACTGAAGTCATAAAGGGGTGTTTCAGCCTGGACTGGCTTTTTACAAGTCAGCCAATCAGAGCAGAGCTCATTTGCATATATCAGTCAGGAATAAAGAGAGGTTGGAAGGGTCGTGTAAAAATGAATTATGACTGCTTGACTGTCATACATAAAACCTCAGAAGTATTACACATTAAAGTCGGGGGGAAAACTTGAATACAAGAATGAAGTAGGATATGGGCCCTTTAAGCTACTGTCCAGTTGCACTGTAAGCCTTAAAGGGCACATATTCTTTATTTGTCTTGTTTTATGCACCAAAAACAGTTGTAATTCATTGTCACTTTACCATTTTCCAACCTCTCTGTATCCTTTAAATTAAATTTATTTAACAGCCTGTTTTGTTACTGACTGGCAACCTGTTGAGGGCGTTTCTTGCCTTCTGCCCAATGACCGCTGGCTTGCCTTCTGCTCCCCCCGCAACCCTGAAGGATAAGCAGCTTAGAAAGTGTGTGTGTGTGTGTTTTGTTACTGTGCCTAATGTATGTAAATGAGCCCTCTTCTGATTGGCTGCCTCATTCGAAAAGCAGTTTGGGCTGAAACACTCCTTAAAACTTCAGCATGAGTGGGCGGAGCTAAAGTGCTGTAGCCTAAATAGGTGGTCATATGTAAATAAGTTGCTTTTTCACGACACCACAAAATCAAAGAATTCAATATATGCTGTTTTTGCACACATATGGACTGTATGGGCTGGGAGGTGAATAATAGGTGTTGAAACATACACGTTTACGTACTACAACAAACTCTGTTGTTTCAAAAATAGTTTGGAAAATTTGGTTTTCCATGACGTGAGTCCTTTAGAGGAATACTCACTATAATATCGCTGTTGTCGGAAGAAAACCTCGTATCTCCAAAATAGTAACTTTACAGGAGAAGGAAAAAACCTACGTTACTTTTAATGTCAACGGAACCAGACTTTTTTCCAGGTCATTGTGGGTCATTTCTTTGAGTCCATTCATCATGAAATTTACACACGATGTAAAGGGTAACAGGCATTTTCAAATTATGTCCAAAACTGAAAAACGCCAAAAATGAAGATACGAGGTTTTCTTCCGACAGCAGCAACATACAATATTGTACTGGTTACACGTTTCCAGAAAGAAACTTAGTATTTAATATTTATGGGTTTTAAACTGTTTTTTTTTTTCAAAACAAACTGAAGTACCCAGTAAATGACAAACACTGCTGTTAACTATCAGGTCCAAAAAGAACTAAACAGAACTTACTGGAAACTATTTTATGAGCACTTTATGGATACAGTGCTCATCATAGTACAAATACACTGATTAAAATATCACTACAACTGAAAAGCATGTCATGGTGTGTCAGTATCACAGCATACCTGTGTAGACAATATGACTCAGCACTATTCCCTGTGCTTAGACTTATGATAAACTTATGACAGAAGGCAAAACCAGGAGCTGTGCATTACCTTCGGCCAAAGTGACAGTACTGTGGTAGGAATAACGAATCCTATGTGAACACATGAAAGATCAGAGTTGGGTCATTCTCCATTCGGAGTGGTAATTCAGGTGGATACATTTAAAAATATCCATTTTTTTTCCATCCCAAAACTAAATAATCTTAATATATCCATTAAAATCTCCTATTATCATATATGAAAAAGGAGAGATTAATTCCAAACCTATTTTACAGTCACTGGTGCTGTATGAATATGGTGTAACACCAGTGACTGTGACTCCAGTGACATTCTGGTTAAAAGTGAGGATTTTGTAAATTTGGCGGACTCATTGTTGGTCAGGTGTCCTTGTGTATTTAAAATCAGTGATAAAAATGATATACAGCATTATTTTAATTACCCAGCCATTAAAGCACATAACGCCGGTGACACATAGAAGTTATGTGCTGCCTGATAAACAAAACTATTAATAAATTAACGAAATATAGTGAGCGAGTGTGACTCGCCTTCTCATGCCTTGAGACGCTTCCTCTCTCGACCCAAAGAAGCAGTTTAATACAGCTGAAAATGCTGATAAAATGTAATGTAAGAATCCTGATAACACCACTGGTGTTATCAGGATTCTTACATTACATTTTACATTACAAAATCTCTTACAATCTCTTACATTTCTTACATTACATTTTACATTACAAAATCTCTGTGACATATTATTTTTTAAATAAAATACGTATTTTTTTAAAAATGTAGTTTAACCTTAATGATGTAAAAAGTAAACATGAATCTGCTTTATACAAATTCCTCAGTTAAACCTCTTAAAAATATTGTTTTATATTAAAAATTGTTTCTCAAATGTTGAAAATTGTTTTCGTGATAAGGTGTTTTACAGATGCAGAGCGACTATGAAACAGGATAAAAAGAAAGAAAAACTCAGAAGGGAAATGTATTATTTAATCTTAGGTCAACTGTGTAAATGTAGATACTGACTTTTGGAGCTGGGCCTAATATTTTAGGCATCCTTTCAAGCCCCGCGACCTTCGTGACATGGTTTCCCACTCCAAACAGAGAATGACCCAGTTGCACACGTGACAGACCTTCATGTTTCATGTTCACGTAGAATAATATTTTGTTAAAGTGTTCGTGGAAACTGTACTCAATTACATATAGTCGATTATTCATAAGTGTTTTAACTATATGCTGTGTGCAGTAATTAACATTTCCCCACTGCCTAGTTAATCTGCTCAGCAGTCTCACACGCTGTGACCCAGGTTAAGTTCTAGTGTTTATGGTAGTTGTAGTCCATCAGGTAACTTGAACAATAGAGAACACATCCAGATGTTTGTAACAAAGGGCCTTGAGATGTACAAAAAAGCCCAGACTTTTTTAGTTCGGGGCTGTGATGTCATATTTAGAGCCAGCATTTTGGGATTTTACATTTTGCCTGTTGAAAAAAGTAAGTCCTCCCAAAGACGTCTCTGGAATCGGTAGCTCACGCACCCCGTTCTGGCCTCTGCTGCCTTAGCCTTTAGCCTGTTTTTAATGATACTAAGCTGGTTAAATGAAAAATCACATATATTTTATGTCATATATATATATACATACATATATATATATATATATGTAAACTTCTTCCCTTCCTTTTTTGAAATATATGACTCCTGCCATATGTGCATTCCTGCTGGTGTGGGTTTCCTCACACTCAAAGATGCAGCAAAAACCTTAATGGAGTGCTAATAGTTTGCGGGAGTTTTTCGGACCACGTCATACGTCTTTCAATACTCTTTCAACGCGCTCGCAATCAGATTCATCCACTCGGGGAAGGTGACCGAAGCACAACCCATGTTACAAAATGTTTTTCCACATGTTGCATATTTCCACCAGAGAGGTCTCCAAATCCACAAAACTTAGTGTAGCTTAGACATATTGGAGGGTAAAATATAGAATGTGTCATAACTTTTGCGCAGGACACAGTTTATGTTTTATTATGTCAAATTCAGCAAATAAATGGGCATTAAAATGTACAGAAGCATGTTCTGTGTAGAGGACATGTTAACTTATTTTCACTTCACCCAACAAATCATGTAATTTGACCAAACTTTTGGGTAAATGTAAGTGTCTCCAGGCCTGGGGTGGGCTGAGGAAAACTGGATGACATAGTATGTCCCTGAGTAGTAATCTCATAGATAACGATGTAGAAAAAAATCCTAACTTGTCTTTTTTTATCCAACATTTTAGTGAATCCTAGTGATGTGGTGCTGCACACAGCGCAGGAGAAAGAGACGGCATACTATCCAGAGCAGAACGACACAGAGGTGGTGCAGCCATACGCTGCCTATGGACCTGCTGGACATGTCAAGGTACCATTCCTGGGCTGTATGTAGGCCTAATATTACAAGATGTCAGTCAGTTTGAAAAGGGCTGGCAGTTTGTATTGAGAAGGACAGGTTCACTCACAGGCAGTGGAGTTTTACTGTCTGTGAATCAGTAAACGGCTCCAATATGTAGCTATGAAATAGCCCATAACAATTTACTGGAAGTTGTTATGAAGAAAAATAAGCACAAATGCTTAATGGAATGGAAATGGAAACAGAATGGAAAAGAAAACTAAGACATTCAGAGCTGTTGTCTATTCAAGATTCAAGAGTTTTATTGTCATATGCACAGCAGAAACAGGCAGTTACACTGTGCAATTAAATTCTTACTTTGCTGTTCCTCCATTCATCAATATAATCTTAGAAAAAAATAGAAAGTATAAGAATATATCAAATACACTGAATAAGTAGAAATACACTAAAAACAAAAGTAAAAAAGTACAGTTTATACATATATATATATATATATATATAGGTTTTAATAAGCGAAATACAAGGCTACCCATATGGAAATCTGGTATATGGCCATACATGCACGTATGTCATAAAGGGTCAGGCATATGTATATATATATACACATATATGTATATGTACATATATGCAAGTGTCAAATATTGGACATATTTGCATAATATATGTGTCGGATATGTGGTTGAATACATCATTATATAACACGAAGCTGGCACATATAAGTAATATATGCCATCCTTGTATGTGTAATGTTTTCTATCATATATTATTAAATATATTTTACACATGTATGTCTATATATCGCTGTTATATCCCCAAAACGGTAACTTTACAGGAGAAGGAAAAAACCTACTTTACTTTTAATGTAAGTCAATGGAACCAGAGTTTTTTCCAAGTCATTTTGTGCCGTTTCTTTTGGTCCATTCGTCATGAAATTTATATACAATGTAAAGGCCAACATGCATTTTCAGATTATATCCAAAACTGAAAAATGACAAAAATGGAGATACAAGGTTTTCTTCCGACAACAGTGATATGTTGATATATGACTGAAATATATTTCCCATATTTAAAAAAAGGCCAATTTCAAACAAGTTGGTATATATGTCACGTATATGTCCATATGTGACAGATATAAGGTGGATATAAAGGAAATCTATATGTACTCAAGCCTATCATACATGTGAAATCCATATGTTTCCATATAGGCCATCAGATTTTTGTATGGATAAGCTTTTTTGAGTACAAGTACTATGTGTGTTGAGAGAGATTTTAGCCTATTCAATTTAAATAATGTTACTTTCCCAGTTTTATACTGTTACAACCATTTTGTCACTAATATCTTGTGTTATTATGTATTATTATTACAGTACTATTATCTCTCTGATGATATGTTAGCATTAGCTCTTGCTTCACAGCTTTACCTGACATTTGGCCAGGCCGTGGAGGTTAGAAAATCATTCTGACTGATTAGCTGAGCTAAGCTGCTGCTGTGAACCTCTCTGGTCTGATGAAGATGTGAATTTATTTACTGTTTGTAGCCGCCATGTTCGTGCCTCGGTTTGGGGGATTATGATGTTTCCGAAGGCCCCAAAGAGACACTGGCCCACAAAGATTGTACCTTTTTGTATGTGACTTCAGGCTTAGTGAAAAGATTCTAAGGTTCATTTGAGATGAGTAGATAAAGTAGCCAGCAGGAACATATCTCAACCGCAGTATACCGTGCTCTCCACAAATATTGGATGGGATTTTATGTTTTAAAGTTCACCTGAGTGATTAGAAACAGTTAAGTAGCCATGACTTCTTGTTTCACTGAGGTATAAATATGAGGTGATTCACAGGCCAGATCTTGTCAGCCGTCCATCACTATGAGAAAGACCAGAGAGTACAGCAGTAAGGTGCACAAATCAGGAAATGGCTGCAGGACAACAGCTAAACTGTTACAGTATTCCAGTATCAGGGCAGTAATTAAGAAGTTTAAAACAACATCTTAAGAGGAAGAGGACGTATGTCTGTACTGACCCCGCGCACAAAAAAAATCTCTAAGGATCACAGCTGGGGAATTGCAGGTATTAGTTATGTCCTGGGGTTACAATGTTTCCTGGGGCCCCAATCAGACATCAACATAACGCAAGCTGTTTGGGAGGGTTGCCAGATGTAATCCTCTCCTGTCCAACAAACTCAAGCACTTACAATTGCCAGACATTACTGGAACCTTCAGTGGACAATATCCTATGGCCAAAATGGAGTTTTTTTGGCACCAAACATCAGAAGTGAGTTTGGTGTAGATAGAAAATGAAAGATAGCCATGCACAAAAGTACACCCACTGTGAAGTATGGTGGTGGACGTGTGATGCTGTGGGACTGTTTTTCTTCCAAAGGTCCTGGATGACTTCTTCTGATTCAAGGTATCGTGGACTTAATCAGGTACCGGCAGATATTAAATCATAACCTGACTGCCTCAGCCAGCAAGCTTAAACTGAGCTGTGGTAGGATCCTCCAGCAGGACAATGATCCAAAACACACCTCAAAATCAACACAAAAATGGTCTATTGACCACAGAATCAAGGTTTTACCATGACCATCTCTGTCCCCTGAGCTAAACCCCATAGAAAACCTGTGAGACGAGCTGAAGAGGAGAGTCCACAGTGTGGACCACAGAATCTGTAGGTTCTGGAGAGGTTCTATACGGCGGAACGTTCTCAGATCCTTTGCCATGCGTTCTCCAAAAGTCTCAGAGCTGTTACCTTTGCAAAGGAAGGCTGCATGAAGTATCAAATGAAGGGGTGCCAACAACTGTGCGCACATAGATTTGAGAGATTATTTATTTTGTGATAAGATTTCTTTGAATTATTCTACTTCAACTAAAGGTTTGATTGTTGTTAATATTTTGAATAAAAGATCAAGAGGATGTTTACTTGGGATGCCACTATTTGTGGAGGACACTGTTAGGCAACAAAACTGCAGTATTATATTTTGTCCACATCGTCCATCCCTAGTTTCTACATGAAGGCATAAATGGATGTTATTTTACCTGTTTAGCCATCTTTCTAATTGTCCCTTCAGTCATTCACCTTATCTACCATGTTGTCTCTTTGAACAATTCTTACGAAACTTCACGTTCTGACCTTTCCACCCTAAGAGACACTTTCAGTGTAACTCAAGCCATTGAGTAAGAGATAGCAGGATGATAATAGACTTTAATAGACTATTGTTTTCTGGAATGTCGTGAGAGACCTTTGAAGCCATTACAACCTTATTGTAATTTACAATATATTACAGCACAATAAAATCGACCTCACTCATCTAAACTCTACCTAGTTTATGTTACTGCAAGCTGTTATGGGGGTAAAAATAATGCTTTATCGTGTTTATTTGGCTTGTCTGATTATCACAGTTCATAAAACCTTATGACCAAGACCAAGACCTTTGATTTGGTCATCTGTCAATCTGTCTTGCACCTTTACTACTCTAATTCTGCGTTGTGTTCAGGGGAGGCTGGTGTATGCTAACCAGGGGAAAGTGAGCGACTACGAGCTTTTAAACGGAACGATGGACCTCACCGGCACCATCGCCATCGTCAGATACGGAGGAGCAGGACGAGGGGCAAAAGTAAGAAAATAGAAAGTTCAGACCCAAAGCCAGGGAATATACTTGGCTGGGATGATCCAGAACGGCATTCTAGCACCTATTCTAGATAACTGAAAAGAAGTCTAACAAAAAACAAAAGTGCCATCGTGTGTCATGGACAAACACCACTTGAAATCAAGTTGGTTTGGAAAGCTCTTATGCTAACTAGCTAATTGTGGCCGGTGTAACTCTTTGCTACTCTTAACTACTGTAGCTACCAACACTGACTTAGTTCACTAGCTATTCCACACGCCTCAAGTTAGCTACCGAATTAAAGCTGCACAAGTTAGCCTAAACCATGTGTGGTAAACTGTGTGCATGGTGTTGGCTAACCTGTTGTTTAGCTAGCAAACTCAATGGTGAAATCAATGTCTGTTGCTACAGTAGTTAAGAGTAGTCAGGTTCCACTTGCTGCATTTAGCTTGCTAGTATAAGAACTTCAAATTAACTTGATTTCAGGTGTGTCTGTGCATGAAACATGACTGACCCTTATTTCTGGTATTTATCTACCAGATAACTACCAGAAATAAGGAGTTATTTACCCTACTGAAAAACCCAACAAAGACCAGCATGCATATCATGCATTTAGCTGGACAACCAGCATAGTGATGATGGTTGACCAGCAGATCAGCATCCAAAACACAACATATGCTGGTTTTGCTGGAAACCAGCCATACTTGTCTTCCAACATATCAACTTCCAACATATTAACTGACCAGCCTACCAGCATCCAAAACACTACATATGCGAGTTTTGCTGGTGACCAGCCATGTTTGCCTATGCTGGCTTTTCTGGCAGGATGGAGGGTGCCAGAATGCCGTTCTGACCATTCTGACCAAATGTAGACCTCAGAGCCCCCCAGATTTTGCTCTGCTGAACACAGAGCAAAATTTGGACCGCCTGGGGGCCCCAAGGACCAGTTTCAGGTTAAAACAAGACATAAGACAAAATTATTTTTCCCTGTAATCGTCCATCAAAGGTAATGACTTTCACCTTATAAAACTTCTTCTGTTTTTTGATTACGTCTCCGTGCAGCAGGTGGGAAAAATATTAACCAATATATCATGTTTCATCTCCCCGCTCCCAGCACCCCTGTCATAATGTGCACTGCCATTTTTAATACAAGTTAGCATTTTTGAGGGGGCTGCTCTGACTTTTTTTCCATTAGCAGGTAAATGCAAGAAGCTAGATAGCCAATGTTAATGTTTTATGAAGCCCAATACTTTATTGAAGCTGTATAACTTTAGTTAGTTAAGTTTGGCTCATAGAATCTTCTTTATGACTTTGTTCCACAACCGATGTAAGAGTGACAGTAATGCTAGCTTGATTGTATTTACTAGTCTATAGAACAGTGGTTAGAAGTGACGATTGGGTGACACCACAGGGATTCCCAATGGTTGTATAATGTATTTCAATGTACAGAAAGACATAAAAATAATAGAAAACCGTGTATTTTGTCAAACAGGTGAGGCTGAGTGATATGATGCTGCACTACAAAATGCTGCATAATGAAAGAAATATCATTTTAAACTACGGTTTTAAGTCGGAATGCCAATCTAATGGGAAAGTAACAGAGAAAAGCAGCGCAGCATCACACTTTTTTGCATGCTATGTATTCGTTTTTAATTGTCTGTTGACCTTCCTATGTACCTGTTGTGTTATTAACCGTACAGGCGATTAATGCGGCTCCATTCGGGGTGGTCGGGGTGCTTGTCTACACAGAACCCTACGACATGAATGACGGTCTGATGAACGACGAGAATGAGACGTACCCCCATTCCTGGTACCTCCCTCCATCTGGCGTGGAGAGAGGAAGTTACACCGGGGACTTTGGAGACCCACTAACACCTTACCTGGCTGCTAAAAGTAACTTACGTTTAGTGTTCATTACTTGCCATCATTTGTGTGTATTGGAGCTCACCCAGCACATTCCCGTTTTCAGAGGACACATATAGAATTCCCGAGACGGACATCAACAGCGCTCCACCCATTCCGATCCAGCCAATAGGGTTCGCAGATGCCCAGGTCTTAATATGGTGAGTCGAAAGCGGTCAAAGTGCATTCGCAAAGACAGTCTTGAATTGTGTTGAATTCATTGTGGTTGTGACGTCATAACCATGAATACGCTTACTACGGACCATCCACTCATCCTGCAGCAGTTTAGCCCTGCCCACTCTTGTTGAAGAGATACAGGGTGTTGCAAGACAGTTATTGGACTGGAAGAGGTTTAAACGTTGTGCTGCTCCTGGCTTTCAGGAAGCAAATCATTGCACTGATGTTTAATTTTTCAATCAATCAAACAATCAATCTCTATTTTCACTCAGAAATACATTGAGGGTGACCTTCATTCTCAATGCAGCCAAGCATTTACAGCACAAAGGGATTGAAATGAACAGAACTACATGAACATAGTAACAGTAGAATCAAACAAAATCTAACGATATGAATATAAGTTCTTCTGATGGTCTGATTGCTCTTCCAGGCTGTGTCTCCTGCACCATAACAGTGCGTTAATAATCTATGTGATAATCTCTTTTGTCTGTTGTGTAGTGACTTGTAATATTTACATTTAAGGGCCCAAAAAACGTGCATGTGATTGTGTGTTACAGCGAGCTTGGTGGAGCCGCAGCTCCTGCGGACTGGCAAGGCTCCTTTCCCTGCACGTACAACCTTGGTGGACCAGGATTCACTTCCGCATCTCGCTTTAGCGACAGGTAGGGGGTCCTAACAGGCAAGCAAATTTGTGTTTTCTCTGCACTAATTTACCTGATTCAGCTCAAGAGATTGCTAGATTAAAAAAGTAAACCAGAGATGTTATCAGTGACTGTAGAAAAGAAAGCATGTGGTCATTTGACCATCAATCCTATACGAACTTGTTGGACATCTCGTTCCAAAACCATGGCCATTAATAAGGAGTCGTCCCCCTTTGTGGCTAAAATAGCCTCCACCCTTCTGGGAAGATTGATTTTTGAATTTTACTTGTCAATCTGCCCTCCAGTGAGGTGAAGCTGGATGTGTACAACAGCGGGGAGCTGAGGGACTCTGCGAATGTGATGGGAGTGATCTGGGGCAGCGTGGAGCCAGGTAAGCTAGCTCAGCATCATCTGACTGGCCTTTGACTTAAGCCCTACTGAAGCTGGATTAGTTAATATAATCTTAGTGATTATTAAAGAGATTTTTATTATTTTGTTATTTTATTCCAGTATGAATCTGCAGTGTGTGTAGTTTTTAGTCTGGCAGTAATAATTGTGGAGTGATTTTTATCCAGTATGAATCTGTAGCGTGTTTAGTTTTACAGTCTATCAGTAATAATTGTGGAGAGATTTTAATCCAATATGAATCTGCAGTTAGTAGTTTTAAAGTCTGACAGTAATAATTGTGAAGTGAATGGTCTTCTGTAATTGGCTGAAACCAGAACTCCCACATTAACAGCGTTCCTGTTCTGATCCACCTTATGCTAATGGAATAACAAACCTGCTAATAGGCATGGCTGTATGGTGTGTTGTTATTGTTAGTGAGTGCAGTGCCATTAATGCAACACTGATGTGAACGTTTGGGTTATGACCTTTCTGTCAGGGCTAACGGTGGGAATTTGGGGGAAAAGCAGTTCTATGCATATAAGTTGGCCAACCAAATCCCAGTAAATCACGTTACACGACCTCCCATCTTAAATAATGCTGAAGAATCTGTACATCCACTATGTAACTTGTCATTTTTGCCTTTTCCATTTTTCAGTGTATTTCTGAGTTATGTTTTGATGTGTGTTCAGACAGGTACGTGATATATGGTAACCACAGAGATAGCTGGGTCCACGGGGCCATTGACCCCAGCAGTGGGACAGCAGTCATGCTGGAGATCAGCAGAATCCTGGGCCAAAGGGTGAAAGCAGGTAAGCTGTTTCAATTCATTCAGACTCCATAAACCATAATGTAGCGAATAATGAACAGCAGCTAGTCGATTTGAGTTAACTTGAAATGATTCAGACTTTTTTAAGTAGGTATTAAACGACAGGTCAGTCTTAGAGTTTAAGTCCTGTTTCTCTTTGAAAGGAACGTGGAGGCCTCGACGCACAATCATCTTCGGAAGCTGGGGAGCGGAGGAATTTGGTTTGATTGGATCTGCTGAATATGCAGAGGTAAAAGCGCCAACATCAGAAAGACCACTCTTCAGTCATTAATGCTTGGATTTACAATACTGTGGTAAACATTGTTGGCATGTTGGTGACGTTTGCAGGAGTACATAAGCAAACTCAGCCAGCGGACAGTGGCCTACATCAATGTGGACATCTCGGTGTTTGGTAAGACTCGAGTCCTTTCAGTATTATACGCTTACCTTCATTTGGTTTTTGGGCAAAATAACTGGTGAGTGTGGCCGGAATGGTGGGATTTATAGAAATTCTGACAGGATATGTAAATCTACACCTCCACCTAATAATCACGTTAAACCAGGGGTCGGCAACCCAAATTTTAAGAAAAGCCATTTTATCCTTTCAATGAAATTCAAACCACCTTGGGAGCCACAACATTTTATGTCCATTTTACCATCTTGGCTGTAAATGTGTCTCAGTATGTGCTAATATACTAGTACAGGCTAAAAATATATATAAAAAAAAAGGAAACTTACTTTGCTCTGCTTTAAGCTTTAGCTCAGCCATAGCCACTTTTCTCGCATCTCCGGCAGGAAACTTTTCCGCAAAAGTAAAATAGTTTCTTTTGAAATTTCTCTCAACGCTGGACTTTTTACGAGGCTGAAGTCGCTTCTCATTCACCAGATTCTTGTTCGAATTTTCCTGTTCCGCCTTAAATGGTGCCTGAGGTGCCAGAATGTAGCTGCTGCACCGTTTATGGTGGAACGGGAAGATTCGAACAAGAAGCTGGCAAATGAGAAACTGACTTTAGCTTTGTGACTTTTTAGTGTTTGACAGTTTCTCACTGCAGATTAAACATATCAGGAAACCAGCTGGAGCGATTATAAATGCAAATAAGTCCATTTGTCTCCAAATCATCGATGTTCATCTTAAATTTTTCTTTTTACCTTTTTGCACTAGCTAGGCAAGATTGTTGTCTGCACACCGATCTTCAGGGTTAAAAGGTGAATTAGCAGTTATGCATTAACTCCAGCGTCTAAGACCATTTACTGTTAAAACTGTGTTGAATGATCAGCAGAACTTTATTTTACTGCAAAGGAGGATTATTTTATTTTTACCTAAAAATCTCATTTTTGCTGTGGAGTCACAACGGGGCAGTAAAAAAGCCGCATGTTGCCGACCCCTGTGTTAAGCCTTTGAGGTAGGATAAATGAGTGGGCAATATGACGATATGTTTTTATTATCATAATATTGTCAAATCATATTATTATCATCATCATTATCATTATCATGACTTTAGGGATGCACTAATACTGATACCAGGTATTGGCCTGATACAGTGAGCATTTACTTGTACTCATAAAAAGATACCAACATCCAAAACCAGCTGATACTGATATGTGACGTAAGCCTGTTATACGCTGCCATGCTAATAAACAAATGACTCAGTCTGGCTCACAGAGTTACTGAATGCGTGGCGGTTGGACACAAAGTCGCTGGTCACTTTAAACCCTATATGTCAAACACATATGGGGTTTATGTCAAGGACAATCCTGTACAGCCCATGAAATATATATGCATATATAAAATGGTATTGATGCATCCCTACATTCTAGAGTCCAACCTCAAAACAGTACTAGCTACATTTGTGGGCGGAGCTTAGGCTGCATGGATCAGTTTACACCTGGACTAGCAAATGTGAATTAACTTCATGAACCAGCTAGGTACCAAAAAATGTCATGAAAAGAATGCAGCATACAGTATATATATATACATATATATATATATATATATATATATATATATATATATATATATATA
>JAILXH010056111.1:6665-21998 GCA_023558415.1 Piaractus mesopotamicus | reverse complement strand
TATATATATATATATATATATATATATATATATATATATATATATATATATATATATATATATATGTATATATATACACATATATGTTATTATTTATATATAATAACTAATAACAACTAGAAACTGTTCTTTACTCATGCTTACATGCTAATGCACACTCTAGTAGCTTCTTCCGTGGTAATTAAGTTTCAGTTGATCCCTCCTATAGTTTCTCCTCCTGTTTGTTTTATCTCTGCACTCAGCTTCAGTTCTGTGATGTAATATACACAGACTGGTCACTTCATTAAGTACACCTACCATGTATCTACACCCTTCCTCCATTTTATCAGGTCCACTTACCATATCGGTACACTTTGTACTTCTACAGTTCTGGACTGTAATCTGTTTGTGTGCATAATTTGTTGGCCCTATTTCACCCTGCTCTGTGGTGGACAGGACCGCCACAGAGCAGGTATTGTTTGGGTGGTGAATCATTCTCAGCACTGCAGTGACACTGACATGGTGGTGTTGTGTTTGTGTGTGTTGCGTTGGTACGAGTGGATCAGACACAGCAGTGCTGCTGGAGTTTTTAAACACTGTATAAACTTAATGTCCGTTCTAATAGGGGCTCCTACCTTGTTGGTCCCCCTTGTAGATGTAAAGTCAGAGATGATAGCTCATCTTTTGCAGCACATTTTCTGTTTCTGTTTCTGCTGCACATCCTCTAGTCTTTCATAAGTGGTCACCGGATGATTCCCGCAAGAAGCTGTTGGCTGGATTATTTTGGTGGGTGGACTATTTTTAGTCCAGCAGTGACAATGAAGTGTTTGAAAACTCTGATCCACTCATACTAGTGCAACACACAACACGCCACCACTATGTCACTGATGCGGCAGTGTTTAGAATGATCCACCACCCAAACAATTCCTGCTCTGTGGTGGTCCATAGGGGGCCCTGACCATTTTAGAACAGGATAAAAGGGGGCTAACAAGTAGTGCAGAGAAGCAAATGGACTAAAGTCTGCAGTAGTAGATCTATGTTGTGCACCTATGTGGTAAGTGGAGTTTATAAACAGACAATGAGTGTAGAAACTAGGAGGTGTACTTAATAAAGTGGCCAGTAGGTGCACTTCTGTACATTTATATTTCATTGTTTGCTGTATCTAACACAGGCAGCTCTCTATTCCAGGTTTGCTAAGTTAAGTTTACCACCTTAAGTGCATGCCCTATCTGCTGGATGGGTTTCACTAGCTGATTCATCCTTTCTCATTTCAGTTATGTTAAATTTGTTTTGTCCAACAAAGTGCAAAAATAGAAAGAGTACAAATGGAAGCCATTACAAAGTAGCCTCATAATCTATGCAAACACCGTACGGCGTGTGCAGCAAATAATGTTGATACATGTTTGGCCAGTGTTTGGCTACTTATTAAGAAAATGTGAAAGTATTTTGATATAATACATCTAGCCAGCCTTTCATCAGTTTTCCCAGACAGAGACCCAGTGAGAGCACTGATCTGAGCTCTGAGCACTGGCCATTTACCATTTTGTACAGTAAGCTACAGATTACTGTAGGGAGTTTAGAAATCACAATGCAGATAATTGATGAGATTACTATAGAAGTGCCAGAACAATGCCAAAGAGAACGCCAAATGTTACCAAATGCCAAGGGGTTACAGTGAGTCAATAGTCATGCTATGAGGTGACCGTAACATTGCCAAGGGTATGCCAGGTTTTAGGCCTCCATGCCAGGAATGAAACAAGCAGGTCACACTCTACATGCCAGAATGGAGCAAGGAGCCACAGCAAGGCCTGAATTTGGAAGATGCTAGCAGGGAAATAATCCCAGGCCATCTTCAGCTATCCCTGTGCAGGAGTGGCTAATTAAATACTAAAGTAGGAATAAATTCTTAATGAGAGACATGAGCTAGCAGCAGAGTTTGGCAAGGGCCAGCCAGGTCTTATTAGGTGTTCTCGCCCATATGTGCTTGGGTGAAGTACCTATTAGCGTTGTCCCTAATGGAGCTCCCCATGTTAGCATTAGCTCGCTGTGACTAGCATCCCTGCCATTTCCCGCCCAAAACTTGGCAGCTGCTTGTGGGGAGGAGAGCCCCGCGATGAAATTTCTTCGCCTCCGTAAATATTTTATGCAAATGAAAATTTAATTCTTTGCTTAGTTTAAGCAATTTCCCTCTGTAAGTAGTGTGTATGCGAAGGAGATTACAACATTTGCCGGTTTGTTTATAATTTAATTTTTTGATGTCGGGGCTGGCGGAGGGGAGAGACGGAACACCTGTGAGTGTTTATAATGTCCCATCTCTCTCACAGCTGTTCCTTTTCAAAACACCTCGCCGGCGTAATAATTTCATAAAATTTCATGATTTACCATCTGCTAGTGGCTGGCTATAAGCACATGCAATAAGCATTTGTATGGCGCTAGGCCCAGAAAGGTACAATAACTGTATATTTTAACTTAATGGCTTTTCCGGGGCATGCAGATTTCCACACGGCAGATTGCTGCAATGGTACAGGGTGAGGCGGGCCAGCTCCTCTTGTCTCTGTCGTCCTCCTCTCTTTTTCTATATTATCATATGTCCGCATGTGCGCACCAGCCCTCAGTTGGCACTGTATTTCAGGGTGAGTTGGCTCACGTCAAAATCAAGTTATGAAACTCGAGAAGAACGAGAGACAAGGTAGGAGGTACGAGCAGATCATTTCCCTTTTAGCATTTAATGTCTGTGCATTTGGGTAATTAAAATGATTACTACAACAATTAAAGCAAGTAATTAGAAACTAATTACACTGGCATTTTTTTGTGATTACAGGAGCAGATGAAAATAGTGCTCAAAATTAAATTCATTGCATATTCATGGAAATGAAATTAAATAGTGCTGGGTGAATGAGATAATAGGAATAGGATGGGAAGATGGTGTTCTGAGGGTTTGGGGAACAGTCTGTTGCTAATGTTTTCAGCAGACATTTTGTTAAATCAGTGATAATCTTTTAATGGCCTTAAAAGAAGTTAATATTTGGACGACAGAGAACTGAGAGTAGAGAGGTTTTTCCCCTCTTGTTCACCCTCCATCCCATCAATCCCATGCTCAGTGATGAAACCTACCAGCAGTGGCACAATAGAAAACATTTAATCATTATCTACTCAAATGGAGCCGCAGAAACAGGAGCTTCCATGCCTCGTCTCTGTTGCTCCACACCCTGCGCTATAGATTAAATTAAAGAATTGCCCTCATTTTTTCATCCAACTCTGTCTTTTGCTCTTTTACCTCTACCTCTTTTCCCTCCCTCTCTTTCTCCCCCTTTTTTCTCTCCCTTTCTTTCTGTCTCTCTCGCTCTCTTTCTCTATTGAGCACCTTCCAGCCTTTGGCTGCTGCCATGATCATGTAATGAGATTCCTCAGATTAAATAGATTTCCTGTTAAACTCGGGCCTTGGTAGATAGGGTGTCAAGAATGAATGGTTATTAACATTTAAATATATCACAGAATAAGAAAGAGTGAGAAAGAGAGGGAGTGCTGGAAGACGACGGGAATGGAAAGAGATAGCAAGGAAGAGGAGGAGTGGTGGCAGGAAAGAAAAAAAAAAACAATATGAATTTTTCAGTGTTGTTCGAGCACAGTGGACCAGGTTCTCTCCGTTTTCTCCTGCACATGCCTAGGAACCTGATGAAAGAAAACTAATTAGAGAGACACTCTTGAGAAATATTCACCTAAGAGCAATTAAAGTGAGAGGCAATTTTTATTTATGTAGACTGGAGACTTCCACCTGTGAGTGTTAGCAGGACCACAGGACCACAACACTTCTCCCTCTCTCCCTCTCTCACACTCTCTCTCAGGCTGGCCTTAGATTATTACACGAGATTAATAATGTAAATTTCACTGCCTGGCTTGCCTGAGAAGACTGTGCTTTCAGAAATGGATGGTCCCACCATCCATCACCTCCTTCTTTCCAGCCCTGTCCTTTCTCATTTTTCACTTTTCCTTTAGAAAAAAAAGGAGTAAAAGAGAAGAGAGTAAAGAAAAAAAGGAAAACTGTTTAGGGCTGGATTACACTTGGTGAGACTGCTCAATGTGACTTGACTACTAGAAGATATCAAGAAATAAAACTGGAGCGCATGTTTGTGACATGCACTGTCACCTGTGTTATTTTACTGTGTTCAGGTTTTCAGGCGCAGGACAGCAACATTATGACGAGTAACAAAATGTTACTGAGCTGTCAAACAGTGGAAATATTCCAAACATATAAAGAGTTAATATGCTAATACTCCTTTCTTTAAATGCTGTTTCATAAACCAATGGAAACCTTGTCAAAAAAATTTTAAATATCAGTAATCCTTTGCACTTTATGCACAACCATCATGGCTCTCTTTGACCATACTTGTTCTTAAGCACGTGTTTTATGATGAAAGCATGCATAAATGAATGAACAACGACGGGCCACTATCTGGATTTCATATCTGATGGGAAAAGCCTGGGATGCTTGTCGCTCAACGCCCATATTCATATCCAAAGTCCTTTTCTTCCTCAGTCCGCTGAACAAATATTACCGCAGATGGTACAAAACGTCGCACCAGTATTTCCAATGAAAGGGGGCTTTCTCCATAAGCCCGACATGTCCATGGACAGACAGGTGTGCTATTTACATAAGACTGAAGCCTTGGCGGAGATCACCGTCTGTAAGTAAATGTCAGCCATCTAGTGTCACCGGCAAATCCAGCGGCCCCCACCACTGACATCCATCAAAATTTAGCCCGCTCCCGCTGCTGATGTATTTGTCTCGATCAACAGCGGCGAATGGGGTGCAAATAACAAGAGGAATATTTGTTTCTGGGATGGCTCTGCTCGGGGCTGAGTAAACGTTGCCTCTCATATCCCCTCATGTCAGTCCACAGAGCAGCTTCTCTTGGTTCTTTTGTGGATCTGGATTTAAGTACATAAGATTGGATTATGCCTTTGAATGATACCAAGAAGTGGTGACCACAGAAGGCCAAGTAATCCATGTAGTCTTGGGTATGGATTGGCAAAAAGTTCACAGTCTTCTGCCAAGCTAGACACCACTCTCATTGTTTGTTTGGCCTAGCCAAAGGGTTCATGCTACACAAAGACTTTTAAAGCTAATACTTTTATACTCAAGTTTGGTCTTAATAAATCAATACAACATAGTACTGGTGAAAAATAGTATTGATACATGAAGGCACATTATTGTAATAGTTTATTATTTAATTGGTAGTATTTTTAGGCCATTACTAGAGTAATAGAATGTTCATGCACAAGATAGTGCTGGGACATAATAGTGCCAAGGATTTTGTTAGTAGTGGTATTCGTAGCAATGGTTTATTGGAACAGTGGATAACACTAGAGATGGCCCTAATCCAGTAACAGGTATTGGCATTGGGCATCATCAAACAATGCTGAATCAGATATCAGAGGGAAAAAAAAAAAGGAAGTACTTCAGTTAGAAATAACTCTTTTTCGGAATTTCTAAAGTCAGGACCCTTGTGCTTGCTTAACTATATGCTGTGTTTAGGTTTTGAATGATGTAGTTCTCCCATGTCCTATGTTGTAGCTATATTTGTTTGTTTTTGTTGTTTTTTTTTTTTTTTTCACCTCCTGTAAGTCCTGTGTGTGTGTGGGTCGGGGCTGGAATGGCGGTGTTGTTCTTTAAATGGAAAAATATTAAAAAAAAATTAATCACAAAAAAAAAAAAGAAATAACTCTTTTTAAAGCAAAGTAATTTTTTAAGAAAAAATTCAGATCACTACTGGTATCAATAAGAGTATTGTACCGGCTCAAAATAACACTCCACACACTAGAGAGTGGACATCAGTTCCCTGTTCAGAGTTATCTCTGCTATAACAATATAGTCCTTGGACTAGACTCCTAATGCTACATTCATCCACCATTGTAAGTTGTTCTGGACATCCGCATCCCCTAAGTAAATGAAAATGTAAGAGGATATTTTGTTTTGCTACAAAAAATGAGACTGAATGAGATGAAAGTGTAAACTTTATGAGAAAGAATGCTATTTTCTTTACAAAATTACAGTAAATCTCAATATAAAGCAATATGTCATAGCAATACGTAGCATGCCACAAATCTCCAAAAATAGCAAAGGAGTGACTTTTTTTCTCCAGGCCTCCAGAATAACAGTGTTCCGTTATCCTGGCGAAGATAAAAATGAGACCAATCCGTGTCTGTAAAACATAGTCATAAAATCATGAATGTGAAAGCCGTCCACAGCCATCCTAGATATAGCAGTGTTTAATCCAAACACTGTTTTTGATTTGCTTTTTAAAAGTGGAGTTTTTTATGAAATTTCCACCACCAGCATAATGCAAATTTCCTTTAGCCTGTCAATATAAATTCCTGTGTAATATTAGCAAAAGCTAACGATTGTGTCTGTTCATGTGTTTTAGAGCACAATTAAAGCTTGTAACGGACATATAAGTAATTTTTCTTAACTTAGTTGGAGTTTCCGGTGTCTTTGTAATCTGGTTGAATATGGTAGTAACCAAGAATTTAACTAATTCAGACCCAAATTATCTTCCAGTATACAGTGATGACGATGTCGCTCTATTCTTGTTCTGAAGGCTGACATAAGTGATGATTGATCAAATGTTAATAATCATTTATAATTACTGTTCATTAGCTATTTCTGAAGAACAGCTGCATTCCAGTATTACTATATAATAATGTTAAGAGTTATTACAGGAAAACCTGAGCACAATCTGAACAGATTTGTTTGCATTTCAAAAATGCATTTCATCATAAGGAATGAAGTGATGATTTACAACATATTTTGTTAAAAGTAAAATGGTAGTGAAAAACGGAATGAGAAAAAGGTACTAAACGGTCACTGGGATGGTACCCCTCATGTCACTGGGGTGGTACCTTGAAGGGTACATCTTTAGTACCTTTTGTTAATAAACATAATGGCACCATGATGTATTGCAAATATATTTTTTTAATTTGTATTGATTCCACACACACACCTGGTCTTGTCTCCAGGCTTTTTATTTTATTGTTCTAATATATTAGGCTATAAAAAAGGTACAAATACAAATTGGACAGTAAGGCCATTGTTGTACCTTTTAAGGGTACTTATACATCGTCTGCACCTTGATGAACAAAAAGTACCTGCACAGTGCAAATCAGTTTAATGTTCTGAGCGGTCAGTTTTCAGTTTGGGGTGGCTGACAGTTTTTTTCGTAATGGCTTTGGGACAGTTTTTGAAAAAAAGTTAGTCTAGCGCCCTGTGAAGTACTACCTAAAGCCAGTGAATGTTGGTGAAAACCAACCTGCCTTTATGGTAAGAAAAAGCAAAAAATACAAAACTCCTGTTGGGTGGAATGCGCCATTAACTAAAAGTAATGAATTCATGAATTCGAGCATCCCACTAGTAGAATGGACTGTCTGAAACTATTTTGCTTCACACCTACTGTGTATATGTGTATGTATGTATATGTGTTTGTCATTTGAGAACTTGCTTGTTTTGGTCTTTTTCCTACCTCAGCTCTGCATTATTTAAATGATATGTCGGCCAAAGCTGGTCGTGCTGTCCCTGGAGTTTGGTTAGGAGGGCTCATCGTTCATGCCCATGCTCACTCCATGAGCTGCAGGAGCAGGGCGGCAGGTGTGGCGGGGGCTGGGCCCCGGGTGCAGGCCTTCTCTCTGGCTTACCTTTCAGATCTGCCCTGTTTCCTAATGACTGGAGCCAGAGCTGGTGGAGGCTGCTCCTCAGTGAGCAGAGTTATAAAGCACTGTAGGCCTCCAGGATGGCAGAGCGCTCACTCCTCTGGTGCCCCTAGGGCACCCTGCAGAGGATACACTCACAGCAACTATGCCTGCCTTTTATTCTGCCTTAAGGAAAAAGGGAAAGACAGAAACAGACAGAATGATATTTGACACTGTATTTCTTGTACTTTGCCAGCATTGTACTTGATAAACATATATAAATAAAACTTTAATCTGAACGGCACTGACCTGAGTGTGAGGTAGACAGAGATTGGAAGCAGAATCAGAACTGTAGCCAGTACTTTTGTACTTCTTACACTGTACTTCCTAACATGCTATGAATAACAAGAAACAGGACAAATCAGTAATGTGGATACTCAGATTTGTTCATTAAAGTTTTCAGTTTTCTGATTAGTATTCAGAAGCTTTATCCTTTTTTTTTTTTTTTTTTTTATTTCAAATATAATGATACTTGTCCAAGTACTGCCATGCATCCAATCAATGTTGTACCAGTTTTAGGTGGTAGTATTAGCCTTTTTTTCTATCTTTCACTTCCAATTAAAAGTTTACACTAGGTTTAAAAGAGCAGCCTCAACACACAGTTATTACAGTGAAGAGCCTGCCACTACCACACCTACAAAATCATCGGATTTTAGTATTATTATTTTAAATATAGTTTAGAATACTGTAGAAAGTGAATGTGTGTGATTTGATTGGGTGTTTGAACTCAAATGTAACTATAAAATCACGCTAGGTCGTAAAGGCTTGTTTTTTCATGAACATAATACGTGCAGCCAGTGCGAAATGATGCATTGATTACTAGTCAGAGGACTTAAAAAAGGCTTCAGATATTCTTTTTTTGAGGGTGGTTTGGAAAAAGAGTATTTGAGTGCTTGTTTGGAATTATCAGAGTATTTATTTATTTTTTTTTTAATGTTTTATCGATTGTACCAGTTGTTTTAATGAGTATTTGAGTAATTATAGATTTTCTTTCTTTTTTTTTTATTTAAATGCCCAAAAAGCCTTAGCCTTTCAAAGATTCCAGAACGCTTGTATAAAGAGCAAATAATGTAGCCTTTAAAAAGAATTCTTTAAAAATATGTATTCATATTTTAAAAACACTATATAGCAAAAAAAACTTTGGGCCCCGGACTCTGCCCCATTGTAATGGGCACATTCTTTCTGCGTTGTATGAACAAAACAGTTCACAGGTACACAGTTTAGGGGCCGTGTGTGGAAAAACGCAAAATGTGCTTCTCTTAAGCATATCGTCGCTGTCACACGAAAACCCTGAATCTCCATTTTTTGTAGTTTTTTGGTTTTTACATAATTTGAGAACTGCAGTTACCCTTTGCCTTGTGTTAATACGATAATACTTTTCCAACAAGCGGACAAACAGACATGGAACAGAATTAATTGATTTTTATCCAGTTTCCCCCCTTAATTTTGTCATGACCACCCTCTGTCTAGCTAGGATTTCCCCTATCATGAGATGCTGCCAAACTCAGAGGGTTAGAACTAGCACCATGTGCTTCCTCCAAGTGAAGTGCATCTTTTCAAACTGTTGCTATTGGAACGTCATTGGACAGCTCAAAGGCTGGGAGGAGAAGGCTATTTGCCAATTTTGTAACATCAGCAAACAGACTCCCGCGTTGGCTAGCATTGCACAAAGTGACGGGAGGAGAGGTAGCACCACCAGGGATGGGGGAGTATCAATTTTAATAAAGTTAATTTTTTTTTCTTTTTGAGGAATCATGGCAGGACTACTTTCCAAGATCTGGTAAAGAAAATCTACTCAATACACTTATACTAAAAGCTATCATGAAGTGTTGGTGTTCTCTTGCACAGCAACATATGAATCATCACAGCGATTTGCATTACCCACATTTGCTCACACTGAAAGTTTATATTATGTGCTCAGCAGCTGAGGTCATTACAAAATAATAACCTATGATTATGCTGGCTAATGTATTACACCCTGATCTGAGTTGCAGATATGCAGTATGCTATAAAGTGATTTGTGATTATGAGGGAACAGGTACTTTGGAGGCCCTGATGGAGGTATATTGAGCACTTGTGTGTTTGAAGCTCGGCTGAGCCTGTGCTCTTCCTCACACTAAAAAGCTCTGGAGGAGAACAGATGGAGAGCCTAACCACACAATTATCCTCAACAGCCCAATCATAACTGTTTGGGATGCGATGCTTTTTCATTATCGGAGATAACAAGTTCCTTAGCTTGCAAAGCATACACACATACACATACACAGCTCAGTCATTTTTCTGTAGCCCCCTTTGTCCCCCAGATTATTATCTAGTGGTTCTTGGAGAAAAGCAAGTCTGTTGCTTGTTTTTCTCTCGTCTAAAAGAGCAAAGAACAACATTTTTTATGCGTATCACTCCCACCTTTCAGTTCCTTACTATTGCTCAGACAATTTCGATTACCAGTGCTGTTCGTACATGAAACACCGACTGAACAAATTTCAGATTTGAACCACGAGCGCAAAATTGGCAGCCATCAGAATTACACCCATCCATTTCTTTGACAGACCTATCAATAGTTATCACATTTGTTGTGCAAACATCTTCAACATCTTAGTGGTTAGTTATATAGAAAGACAATAAGACTACAGACCAAGCACTCATAATATTTTGGTACCAATTACTATCGATTTTACAATTGCTTAGCTGCAGGATGTTGTTTTATTACTAATATATTTAATGTGCAAATCAATAGGAACACTTGTTTGGCTCCTTCACTGGATGGTAATAAAATCAAACATCTCAGGAGCGTAACGCTATCTCCTCTATAAAGGACTGAAGCAGATGTGTAATGCAATAGCCCGACTGTCTGCAATATCCTTGGCCATCTCCAATGAAACTAGCTGACAAGGCCTCTCCAAAACATGGGAGGTTATTTCCCTGTGCAGTAGTTTTTAAATGAAGGCCCTTTTTTGGCACACCTTCCCCATTAGGCTCACATTTTGGGATCTAATAGAAGCTGTCCAAGTCATCAAACAGGGGGAACAATACTGTTTGCCCGAGTGCCATCTGTGCTGCGAGAGGGCCCGGTCCAAAGAAAAACGACCTTCGTATTTGAGACTCTGACATAATTTCCCTTGACATGCTCTTAATGCTGTTTGCTTTTGGTGGGGAGATGTGATGAAGGGGAGAGATTTGAGATTTTTGTAATATCTGCCCATAGATTTAGCTGTGTTTTTCAAAGAAAAGGATTTACATTTTGATAAGCTGACATATCTGGTGGAGAACCAAAGCCAGATGACTTTGGAATGGTTGCTAGATTTTCTTGTTTGTGGTTTGCTATTGAATAGTTAAGAGATGGTCCTGTTTTTTTCCCTTTCTGCAGGAAAAGTCATCCACGTTTTGAAAGGTATGCCACTGTGATAAGCAACCATGTAAACAAAGTGCGCTCTCTTCCAAAAGCCCAAACCACCGTCTGGACCGCTAAAGCCTCACTGATTTTGTATCACATCTGGTAGACGTAATGCTTTTACGCATCCAAAAAATTACTACAACCATAGTACACATCAGTTTAGAGATGGAAAATGTTATTAAAAATGAATGCTGAAGTTAAAATAATTTTAGATTAAAGAGTAAACGAGAGGATCAAAATAACACCATAAACTCACAAGATGCATCACCACGCTGGCGCACCAACCACATGGACAATGGAAACAAAGTGCAACCAGTGTTTACTGAGGAAATTGTCAACGATTTATTTATTGGAAGTGACTTAGGGATATGAATTCTACACTCCATTGAAAGCAGCCTTTTATTTCCTGCTGCCCGGAGGCCCTCTAAGCACATCTGATTCCACCCACAGCTATAACTCTCCTGCAAAAGCGCTGTTGCTCCCCAGCCTCCCGAGCTTCTCCACAGCTTTTACTTCTGCCTTTACTTCACTAAATGGAAGCATGTATACCACTTGCCATATGGTATAATAATCAGGTGAAATTCATTTCCTCAGCTAGACCTCACATTAGCCCCTCTTGCTAAGTTTGGAAGGCACAGCTGAATTTCCCTTTAAGTGACTACTTTGTGACTCCATACTTTTCTGTGTACTCCCAAGAAAATGAACAATAATTCTAGTCTGGTATTGGATTATTCTAATGAAATTGTGCCTTATAGTTACACTCTTAAATATAGAGGTGCCTAAAAAACGCTCTTTGAAGTAGTGCCATTAAACAAAATGATTTTGATGTTCTTTGAAATGCTACTTTTGTAATGTGATGTAAGAGTGTGATGAACCTTCTTATACTGTAAAAGTTCTGAACAAGAAAGCTGATTCTTTTCTAAAATCGTACATACAAGCAAAGACACCATTTAGGAATTTTTAAAGTGGAATTCCACCAATAACTGCCTAATTCAGTCACTGAGCTGTAAATAAAGTCATTCAAATTGGTTTGCTGTGCGACTTGGATTTCTTTACAGTGTTAGTGGTGGGAACCAGGGTCACAATATCTACAATGCAAATGTAGTCATTTTATTTACTGTCCGAAATGACCAGTAAACGTACGCGGGTCTTCAGGGATTTTATATGTGATAATTGCAATGATAAAATTATGGTAAATCCAGAATATTTGGGTACAAAGATTTGCATGTACCTGTCCGGTCTGAATGTATTTTAAAGATTTCTTTTAAATCTAATTGCAAAACAGCAATAAACAAACAGCAGACAGCACACTCAAAATCACTTTACATTTTAGAGGCATCAAGTGCTTCGGACATCTGGTTCCTATTATTGTGAACGTTTCTCTAGAATGAGTCTCTGAATGTTTACATCATAAAGATTTAATTATGCAGAAGTCCTGAAAAATCAGTGGAATTCTCAGTGCAGTTTGAAATACAGTGCTGAGCAAACCATGCATATAAGTTTAGCTGAAACAGGCCTATCCTCAGGTCTCAGAGAAATGCCAGCAAAAATGGAGTGAACTCCAGAAAGCAGACCAGTACTTCCCTCTTTAATGTCTTTCCCTGGCCAACTGAAGCGGGCCTCAACACTAATAAAGCTCAAATGACATGTGGGCTTGGACTTGACTGATGAGCGCAGGGCAGAGTGGGCCTCAGAAACAGAGCTGTTGCTGGCTGTTGTTATAATGCGTAATTGGTAACGTGATAAAATATGGCTTCTTCAGGTCAGTGCAGACACGGTCAAGTTTAGCATTTGTTGCGCACACGCTGCTAACAACGGCCTCTCTGCCTTCTCCCCTGCGCTCATCCTTCTCTCTCGGTTCGTCAGGCTGGTTTATCACTTCGTCTCTCAGCACTTTGCGCTTTTTCTTTGCTTCGTGGACTATGTGACGAGTAATTGACATGTAAGTCTGTAGGCGGCCTAATTTTATTGAGCTGTGCTATAAGGCATGCTCGCTGGGAGGCTCCCTAAATTCAGCCACGCTGCAATGGACAGGGGGTTAGTGGGAGGGTGTGTGTGTTTGTGTGTGTGTTAGAGCCCTCAGGGTGAGATCAGCAGGCAGCCTGTTAGTTCAGCTCAACCAGTGGACATGGCAACACAGGCAAGGTCGGCGCAGCGATTATCAGTGTCCAAGGTCATGTGACCAAGTGGGATTAGAAGAAAGGTAGTGAGAAAGAAAGTGACATAGATCACACTGATGGTGGCCCCTTTTCTCTGTGAGACAAATGAGATGTGGAGATTTTTTTTGTTAGTTTGGCTGTTTGGGAGCAAATGGATTATTAAGATCTATTATTAAGATTATGAAGTAGGCTCAGACTATACCATGTAACACAAAAAGACAGATTTATTCGAAAGAACCTGTAAACAACAACGTATAGTGTATAGTGGCAGCATACACTGCATAATAACAAGGAGTTAATTTATTTGTTTTCCTTTTAAATATTTGTGTCATGGTTTGTTCAGGTATTGTGATGTTACATTTATGCCTTAGCATCCACTGTTTTATGATGTCAGAGAAGTGAGCATGTGGGTGTATGTTTTAGGGACCGACCCATATGCATTCTTTTTGCTGATACTGATTTTAGGGGGCTAAAAATACCTATAACCAATAATATTGGCCAACGTAATTTTTACTAAGATTTTACTAAGCCCCGCCCAGTAACTGCTTGATCAAACAATAGAGCCGTCCACAAGTTTGAGACAAAACAGAAAATGAAAACTGAGTGATGATGAGATAGCAGTGTTAATACAATGTTAATAAAGTTTTCCACCAGTACATTCTACAGGTGTTGAGTTTGTGTACAAAAGCGTTAAACAGCCTTCAGTGATATGGTACCACTTGCGTTTTCTGTTAATTATCAATTATTTTTCCTCAATTTTCATTAGTTCCATTTATTAAAAAAAGTTTTGTATTTACGTGTGTGCATGTGTTCTTGTGTGTTCATAAGCACTGTGCACAAGTCTATTCACATGTATGCTTCTTATTTCCATTCAGCATGACCTAATCCATTAACACATCTTGTCTGTTCCCCTCACACTGACCAGCTGCTGAGGGTGTGTGTGCAGGAAGTGCTTCAGTATGCAGAGCCTGAGGCTTCAGGCTGAGGCTGAGGTGTTCTGCACAGCTCTCCTGAGTGAGATGGAGGAACAGGAGCTGGTCAGGTTGAAGGGTGAAGTGAATTGGGTGGGTGTTGTGTGTGTGCGTGTGTTGGGGGGGCGATACTGAGTGCTAAGGTGGGGGGGTTGGTGGGTCACTCTCTCTTCTAATGCCCCCCGGCACCTCAGCCATTAGTATTCCCTGCTGCGGCTGGAGTTCATACGGCTAATGGAGTTGCTACCTGGGGACATTAATTGTGCATGACACCACTCGAGGGGCTTTTGTGCACTCACGCTAATATCAGTGTGAGTCCCACACACCAGCCCCCTCCTCCTTCCGACAAAGCGCCCAGAAAGATTACAAACAAAGCCCAAATAACTGCCAGCCTTACACTACGATTTGACAGAGGGGGGTCTCAAGTTCACTGCTGACAACGATTGGCAAACCCCTGAGTGTGTCGCAACAACGGGTGACGGTCAAATGTGTTCTCTCCATTTGGGAGGGGCAAAAGAAAAATGGAGGAGACGGTGTCGTCATCAAGATGCCAAGGCTAAAGAGTGACAGGAAAGTGTAAGGTTACCGATGAGAATTAATATGTGCCTGTCTTTGCATGTAGCTAGACCGCTTACCAAAGCTAGCAGGTGACTGGGTATGTTTAGCTGCACTAGGTAATAGTAACCTGACACCCACTGCTGAACTTCTAACTTTACTATATTTAAATGCAGAAAATAGGTACATACAGAGTTAATTTGATGACAGAGTGTAAAGGGATCTTTGGATACACAGGGCGATGCTAGGTAAAAGCGGTGATTTAATTTGTTGAGAATAATAAGTGATCTTGCAAAACCCACAGGACATGAAATTAATGCGCTTCGGAATTATCATATTTCTCATTACACTGTCACCCGCCGAGCTTGTGCTGCTACCTGCATCAGAAAAAAGGCAGAGAAGAGGAAAGAAGCTGTTAAATTGGAATGGATTATTGTATATTATTGTCATCCTCTCTTCCCTCATCTCTTGCAATAGCTGCTGTCTTTTGCCATCATCATCTGTTTTTCTGAACATTTGTGTAATAATAAAGTGA
>JAILXH010056055.1:0-16146 GCA_023558415.1 Piaractus mesopotamicus | reverse complement strand
CACACACACACACACATTTTCTAAACCACTCATCCTTTTGGGTCGCAGAGGATTGCAAAGTCAGATTTACTTTTTTTTTTTTTTTTTTTTATTTAAATATAAATAAAATCTATACATACTCTTAGCTGATGATCAAATACTGATATGGCAACATATTTAAAAAAGAAGCATTTTATAGGGTGTACTTACTTTTTCACATGACTGTATATTATAGGCCCAAAATATGGCTATGTGGTCCAAAAGTATGTGCATACTGGTGCCCACAACTTCTCACAAATGATCACAGAATTTGGCCAAAATCTAGTCAAAATCAGAATCAGATCAAAAATCGACGTTTCAGCAAATTAACAAATATGTAGGTCAGTAAACACACACACACACACACACACACGTCATCTAAACCGCTCATCCTTCTGGGTCGTTGTGCCTGAGTAAACGTCAAAAAATATAAATGTTAACAAAGTCAATCAAACTGGTTTGATTTGAAATGCTGTATTGTAGAAATCTACAGGCTTACATTTCATTTCATTATAATGGTGGTGATACGAACCAGGGGTCATGATGTCTACATTGCAGATATAGCTGTTTTATTTGACATCCAACATGAACCTTGAGTTTTTAAATGTAATGGAGATAATGTTTAAATAATGTTGTTTTGTTTAACAGCACTCTGCATTTACAGTACTGTGCAAAAATTAGAGAGCACTCTTCATTTATTTAATTTCCGAGTCAAAATGACCATTAAGTACAATTCATTTTTCAGGAGATATTTCCTAGTAGATTAGATATAAGATAATCCGCTTGCTTAAGAAAAGAGAAAACTGGACTCCAAAAAATGATTAAAAGTTACAGAGAAAATGGGACTCTTAACCTCTATAACTGCCCCCATCAGATAAACAGCACTTAAAGCTTTAATCTTTGTGGGAGAGGAGAAAATCAAGCTCCAACCAACACTATGGGTCTGAAAGGATGTGTAGCTGTTAAGAAGCCCTTACTGAGAAAAGGAAACAGACACATCAAACAAAGGAGCTGTTGGTGTTCTCAGAACAATGGACTGACCACCCCAGAGTCCAGACCTCAACATCACTGAATGTGTTTGGGATTACTTGGATCATGAGAAGCAGAAAATGCTATGGCTAATCTTTGGAGATGTGACTGCAGATTTCTTTGAGAAACTGAAGGTGAGTCTCCTGAAAAGAAAGGAAGCAGTGATAAAAGTAAAGAGTGGATATACTAAATACTGAAACATCTGATATTATATTTCATGGTTGAGGTTTATGTGTAATTTTCTGTTACTTATATGTTTTCTTTTTTTCCCCTGGTACTAACATGAGTAACTTGCATTTAATGGCTATTTTGACCGGGAACACTATTGTAATGTTTCTCAGAAGAAACTCAGACAACTCATGTTTCTTGTTCTTAATGTGGCTTTCCTTATATTCCTTATAACTTGGCACAGTAGATAGATAGATACTTTATTGATCCCGAAGGAAATTTAGCAGCCAGTATCAGTCACAGGACAGTAATAAAAATAAGGGTGAAACACTATAAAAGGAAGAATAAATATAAAAAATCCTATCTACAGATACATGTACAAATATAACTATACAAAAATCTGCAATAAGATCTATAACCTGAGATGAGAAAGGCAGTGCAATAACAACTGTACAAGGAGGCGCAGATAACGGCATATAAGGACAATACTGAATAAATATGTGCATATATTGGTTCTGAAATAAAGTGTCTAGATGTGGAGTGTCCAGATGTGCAAAATTCTCGATAGGGGGTACAGTAAACAGAATACAAGAGGGAAAAATGGACCTAGCCTAACTTAGCGCTCTTGCTGCTAGCTGTCTCCAGCCTTACTACAGCAACACAGGCAGTTCCTAGCTCTGCCCTCCGAAACAAGAGTCCAATGAATGTAGGAAAACATAACATGAGGAAAACATCTCTTTTTTAAATAAAAGCCAAGCATGTTCTGACACCACAATATAAATAAAGGGTGGTCTCTGTGTCTGTTCTCAGAGTACAATGGGTTTTCTCAGGAGCTCTCCTAACATTGCCTTAATTTTTACACGCATGCTTTGTGCAAATACAATTATTTCTGGATTATGTGGATTATGGACTATTTTTTGGTCAATTACAATCCATCTTGATTAAATGTTTGTTCGCCTCACCCCTGACACAGCATTGCTTTACAGAAGAGTGCACTCCCAAAAGATTCTATCTAAAGGATTTTTCTCCTCAGCTCAAATTCACTTCACTTAATGCTGCATATGTGGACTTTGCAGAGCCATAAATACATTAATCTGAAATTCAGTTGCTTCTCCTTCTGCTTCCAGGGAACTCTGGGTTTTACTTTCCATACAACAGGGAGACTAATATGTGAATGCACTGAAATAGTTCTGTCTGTGGTGAACTGAGACTATTAAAGCTAGGCCTTCAGTTCGAACCATGAATGTCAAAGATGTGTCTGGAAAAATCCCACCTCTGTGATAGTGCTAATTTCTGCTAGCTCCCCTATAGGGGCATATTAGTGCTAAGATAACACTGGTGCACATGACTATTTTTGGCCATTCTAGATTAAACATGGACATTTGAAGCTTGTAAAAGACATTCTATGTTTCATTGAACCCTCTGGGGTCCACAAACTCACCAGCGCATCAAATTCAGTATTTCTAAATATATTTCTCTATCTTTGTGATAATACAGTGCAGAAATATGGTTCAAATATTTCCTGAACCTGTAAAGTCGCCCTTTTGATACCATCTCATTGTGAGATATGAAAATGTCCTTAGATCCCAGATAGTTAAAGCTAGTAACATATATTTACATAGATTTGAGCGTGTATGTATCTGTTTTACAGCAAGTCTTTAGTAAAGATTCCTGGCATAGAGCTGCCACGCCTGTTTTCATTCCTAACAACAAACCCGAAACCTGCTCAGACTGCAGCTCATATTCATAATCAATAACATATCTAGAAATTCCAGACGGCCTACAGTTTTTTTTTATTTCTCTCAATTGGTCCTACCCATTGAAAAATGTGATTGGTTGATTAGACTATTAGTTTGACAGGCCTTCTGTATTGCTCTTGAAGTCCTAACCAGTGGGAGAGCTAACTAGGTTAAACCTACCTACATAGTATGGAGAAAAAAAAAACATCTGACTGGGCATTTTTTTGTCAGGGACTTTAACACTTTTGTTTCCAACTACAACTTAACAATGAAATAATAGTATTTTTTCAATATTTGCGGGGTTTAAATACAACAAGCATGCTGATACTATGAATTAAAAACTAAAAATTTAAGATTGTAATTAAGACTATATGTAAGACTGTATTTTTGTATATGTATGCTATATGTAAGACTTTATTTTTTAGTTCTCAGAAATCATTAGACCTTCTCTGAAGGCCTACAAGGCCTTGACTGTTCCAATAATCATTTACAATGTGATACCAGTAATTATTCCAAGTATTGTGGTACTTTCACATGGTCTGAGTTTTATAGGAAAAACTATTTCGCACCAAGAGCCACCACATTAAAACCTTTCAAGGTCAAATGGAGCATGAATTGGCTGAGTTGTTGTGAACACCATGCTCATCATAGCTGAGGAAAGACCTGAACATTTATCAATAAAATGTAATGAAAAGCACTGTACAAATTGTAGGAATAAGTAATAATGGCAAAGCAATTTTTACTCAAGTCCAATTTGCCCAAAGACAGCAAAATTGATAGGTGCCAGTTGGTTTCTAGCTCATAAACTACAAGTCTTTCACAAATTCCATATTTCTTGTTGACCTCTAACATGAATGGCACTGCTTGAGTTCAACTTCCTCCTCTGAAAAAAATACTGCTGGATTTGCACTTGGAATCAGCATTAAAGAATTAGTGCTTTCTCCTACTCATGAGAAAAAAAGTTAATGTTCTTCTCTTCTGTGAGCTCCTATCTCTTCCACTAGTTCTCTTGTTCTATTTCTCTCTCCTTCCCACAAGACTGAATGCCTGGGCTCTGTTCTTCTGACCCTATCCCAGCAGGCCTTGGTTTGACAGCTGACCCCGTCTGGTCGTGGAGTCGCACGGCTGGCTGCATCTTCCTGGAGACATGTGTCCTCTCGTCCTTCCTTGTCCCCCTGGCGAGGTGCTCTGCCCATCCCCGTCTACCTGACATACCCCATGGGGTCCACCCACTGTCTCCCATCTCTCTTCCTCTGTCCTTTGTTCCTCCCCTACTCTCTGTTACCCTCCACCGTCTGTTAGTCTTCACCTACCCTCCCTTTAATCACTCACTTTACCAGGCAATAGGTTGGACCAAATGCCTCACTCTGAAAACATTTCCTCTAAATTAAAATTGCTTTTCCATTACATTGATTGGAGCTATTGTATGTATGCTGGCATCTCCCTTTAACCAAGATCACTTTTCCAACATATTTGTTGGTAGTTTTTTATTTTCTTTTTTTTTTTGGTTAATGGTATCTTCCTTGACCTTATTTGACAAGAGCTGACAAAATATTAATGAAAATATTAAGAGTTATTATTTAGTAACTACATGGAAAAAAAGTGCAAACTAGCTTGAGTTACTTATATATTGGTTGGGCCTATTGGCTCTGCATGCTGGCAGGTGCCTTCAATTAAACAATAAAATCACTTTTCCAACATTTCGGTTGGTCCCGTTGTGTCTGTCAGACTTCAGCTCCCTTAAATCATAACTTTCCAGCATATTGGTTGGGTCTTTGATGGCATCTTGCTTGAAGATCTTGTTCACCAATTTATTTCTCTGTTTGATCTCACTTTGATCAAAATCCCTTTTCTAACATGTTGGTTTGGACCTATTGTTTTTGTCTGATGGCAGCTTCCTTTAAACAAAACTTTTCCAGCATGTAGGTTGGACCTAATGAGTCTATTGGACGGCAGCTTCCTTTAACCTAAATCACTTTTCCAACACATGGGTTGGACCTACTGTCTCCATCTCATGGCCTCTTCTGTTAACCAAAATTTTTCCAATATGTAGGTTGGTTCTGCTGTTTTTGTATGACAGCATCTTATTTTTACCAAAATCACATTTCTGACTTGTTGGTTGGTCCTACACTTTAATGGCTTACGGACTAGTGAGCTAAAGCTAACCCAGCCTGACCAAAAGCTGGATATTGATTTTAGTTCTGTATTAGTGGCTGAGCAGGCTCGGAGTGTTGGACAGAGAGCTGTCAATCAAGCTGTTCATTAGCCATGTCCACACAGTTCTCAGATAGGTTTGGTCAGTGTTTTTTAAGCCATGTTTTATCATATTTTTTATCTTATGGCTTTCAGTCAAGCTTTGCTGGATTTAGTATAACACTCAAATTTAGTGTCATGTAAACATTTTTAACATTTTATTTTGTGTTCCGTGGGACTTTAAGTTCTAGATGTGATGGAAACCTGGACCTTTTGGAGGATTCTAGACAATTGAGGAGTTCAACAAAATCACTTTTCAAATGTATTAGTTGGACCTGTGGGTGTGACATAACCATAACTTTTCCACAGCATGTTGGCTAGACCAGTTGTCTGTGCCCAACGGCAGCTCACTTTAACCAAAATCACTTTCTCAACATCTTGATTGGACTTTTTATCTTTGTCTGCCTGTGCTTCCCTTTTTCCATAACTTCTTCTGCATGCTAGATGAACCTATTCATTTTGTTTAATGGCAGCATGTTGGTTGGACCTACTGGCTCTGTCTACCAGCAGCTGCCATTAACTAAAATCAGTTTTCCAACATGTTGGATGATTCTATTGTCTCTGTCTGTGCGGCAGCTACCTTTACCCATTACTTATCCAACATGTCAATAGGCCCTATTGTCTCTGTCCAACTGCAGTTGTCTTTAACGATCACTGTTGCACTTATTGTCTCTTTCTGACTGCATAACCTTTTAACCATAAATTTTAGTAACATTTTGAATGGTCCTTTGTATATTATAAATAAACCCTTAGCAGAATATCAGTAACACATCAACAACATATCAGTGAAGTAGCAGTAGTGAAGCATCTGAATACACTGAGGTAAATATCTTGAAGATGTACTGATACATTACTTACATTAAGCATATGTATCATTGATATGCTATATTAAGAAGACTTAATGTTACTTTCATTGAGCAAAACCTAACTTTACCCAATCTTACCCAAAACCTAATCCTAACTCTCATCCTAGCCCTAATCCTAGCCCTGACCTTAACCTCAATCCAAAACCTAATCCTAACCCTCCTAACCCTTACCCTGGCACTAACCCTAACCTAATCCTAACCCTCACTCTGGCCCTAATCCTAACCATACCCTTAACCTCAACCCAAAACCTAATCCCAGCCCTCAGCCTGACCCTAATTCTAACACTAACCCTAACCTCAACTCAAAACCTAATCCTAACTCTCACTCTGGACCTAATCCTAATCCTAACCCTAACCTTAACCCAAACCATTATCCCAACCCTCACCCTGGCCCTAGTCCTAACCCTAACCTTAACCAAAACCTAGTCTAGTTAAGTGTGTTCACCGCTGCTACATTATTAATATGTTCTTGTTATGCTATTAAGAATCTGTTGAATGTTTATTTCATCTAAAAAGGACCACCGAAAATAAAGTGTCATCTAACTTTCACATGTCGGTTGGACCTAGTGTCACTGTTTGACAGCAGCTGTCTTTAACTATAATCACTTTTCCAACATGTTAGTTTGACCCATTGTCTCTCTAGCAGCACTTCACTTTACCCACAACATTTCCAACATGTTGGTTGGTCCTGTTGTCTTTGTCTGACAGCATTTCCCCTTAACCAAAACTTTTCCAGAACATTTGTTAGATTTATTGATTATGTCTCACGGCATTTACCTTTAACTATAACTTTTACAACAGGTCAATAGGTCCTATTGTCTCTGACCAATTGTAATTGTCTTTAACGAAAATTCCTTTTGCACCTGTTGACTCTTCATGACTGCATGTCATTTTAACCACAACTTTTACAATGTTGGTTGGACCTGTTGTCATTGTCTGACAGCAGATGCCTTCAATCATAATCACACATATTAGTTGGACCTGTTGCTTCTATAGGGCTGCACTCACTTTTAACTATACTTTTTCTAACATTTTGGATGGACCTAATGTCTTTATCTTGCTGCATTTAATGAAAATCGCTTTTATAACATGTTTTAATTGGTCCTATTGTCTCTGACTGCATCTCCCTTTAGCCATCACTTTTACAACGTGTTGGTTTGGACCTATTGTCTCTGTCTGACTCCCTCTAACTACCACTTCTCCAATATACTGGTTGGTCCTATTGTCTTTGACTACATCTCCGTTTTACCATAAGTTGGTTGGACCTTTTGTCTCTATCTAGCTGCATCTCCTTTTAACCAAAATCTAGTTAGTTGGTATTTTTCTTTTGTGGCAATACATCTCTGTAGCCAACACGTTAGGTGGTCCTATTGTCTCTATCTGTGGACGTTTCCCTTTAACAACGATGTTGGTTGGTCCTACAGTGTCTCACGTCTCCTTTCCACATATATGCTCAAATAATATATGTTTTGTATTAATTAAAATTGCTGACAGTCAGACATACATGCAAGCACATATACACAGTGTCGGGGCTCAGGTATGCTGGTGAACATACAGGCCTCCCTGTGAGCACACACACACACACACAAGTAATTGGTAATGCAATCCTGATGGTAGATATATGGCCTGCGGGTGGGAACAGAAAAGCTGAATCTGATAAACAAAAAGAAGTGACAGGCTGGGAGAGTTAACCTCCATCGCTCGAGTAAATATCCAGTGGCATAAACAATTACTGCGTACCGCCTGGCTCAGAAACACACAAACATCAGTATGACAACCCCATTATAATTAAGTCAGGAATTAAAATGGGTGTTACCCTCATACAGCTGTATCAAAGGCACTTAATTCATTTCAGGTTTGTTGGTAGATGCAAATGCATGGATACTCTTAGGGGCAGATCTTCTTGTGTTTTGCAGCACCACAAACTTTATTTTGGTGTTAAAAAGTCATGATTTACTTTATGGATGATTCTGCTGAACTGGTTCAAAGTTGAACTGAAAACACAGTTGTGACTATTAACTGACTTGGACTTTAGACTAAAATTGCTTTGCTTTGAGTGACTCTATACCTTAATTACTTTTATTTTAATGTTTATTAAAATGGATGATTGAACATTCCGCATGTTTTAATAGTGACTGTTTCAGTAGTGACAATTTTAGCTAATTTTGAGCAGAACTCAAAAAAGCTACCCAGTACATGACCAGCAAACACAGCTTTGAACAGTCGTACACACACAAAATCATAATATTTTTCATTAAAACATAAAAACCATTTACTTAACTGCAAATCTGTGGTAGTGATGATTCTCATGGTTGCAGGCTGATTGTCAAACTTTGGGAAACATTTACTTCAAAACAATGGCATCTAACTGCTTACCATGTGGTCATGAGGGACAGGGATGCAGGTTCATTTCCTGCTCTGAAATGCAGGGGTGTGGCTAAAATAAGGCTCCACCTACTGACTAAAACTCTCTATGTTTTGAAAGTGACCTGAAAAAGTGGGACAGCATTATTGAATAGAGGTTTTTGTTTAAAAATTAAACTTATGATAAATATAAACATTTCAGCTTCACTTTCAAAGAAAAAAAATCTTCAAAAACAAAAATCTGACAATACATAAACATAAAACATATTTTACCTTAACTTATAAGGCTGCCATTGTTTTTACTCCAATAGACCCATCCAACAGAATGGTAGCCAATTTCCACCACGGAAAAAAGTCACCTGTTGTTTTTTTCCACAAATTATGGTTTATGGTATATGTTTTGAATTCATATGACATATAATACTTATTTCAATGTAAGAAATTAAAATAATAAAAAAAAAAAAACATTTTTTGAGACATCAAACTTTCAACATAAGCAAAATATGTATATGCAGGTTCCAGAAACATAGGGAAAAGCACAAATACGAACAATCTGTTTTTTCTGCACTTTAACATGAAGGTTCCAAAAAAAAGAACCAATTTCAAAACCTATAAATGAATGGTTCTTTAAAGAAACGTTTTTGTGAATTGGATATGTGAGTGTGAAGGTTCAGAGATCCTCCACATAGTGCACAGGGTCTAAGAAGAACCTTTAAATTGATGTAGTTTCTTTCAACCTCATAGGCTTCCTTTAAAAAAGACATGAGCAAAACTTGGGTTTATATTGTGTTGATTGTAGGTAAATTAATGTTGATGAGATGATGAATTGGCCGTCAGTTTGTCACCAGTGCAAAGTGGTTGTAGACTGTCGATCACTGGCTCTCAGTGTAGTATATTCTGGCAAAAGTTGGAAAGTTGAATTCTATTGGGTCTCCTACGCAGGCTTCACTTTGATATTGAGTATTTGAAGTATTGATTGGATGCATTAAGACCTTGATATTGATCAGACTTTGTTATCAAAGGAGACAAAGCATTTATTCAGTGTTCTGTATTGGCTGTTTTGGTCATCACCAGAGATTTTCCGGTTTGCATGGCATTTATTCAGTAATATCGAGCAGACACCATTCTCTACGCATTCAGCCTGAGACATTTTTGCGAATGATGAGTCATCAATGCAACGCATCACCCCCGTGGCGACCAACATAGTCATCGTTCCTCGCCCTCTCCTCCAGTCTTCTGCTCTTTGCTTGATGTGACCTTTTGATATAAGGCGACAAGCTCAAAATGCAAAAGAAAGATGGGGAAGGGGGGCTTAAAAAAATAAAAGTCCACTCCCTCCATGCTTTTTTTGTTCTCTTGGTTGGCACCAGCCAGCGGTGGTGCAAGGTAACCTTTCTCTAATTGATGTTTGCTCCTGGCTGGCTCACCAAGCAGCCAGGGGGGCGGCCTCGGGCGCAGTGGGGTTCTCTAATGGAGCGTGGCTGTTTAAGATGCTTTTCTCCAAGCATGGCTGGCAAGAACCCGTCTGAATATATAAAGCCATTTGCTTCATTTTATTATTTTTGTGTTGTATTTCTTGTAGAAATTCTCTAAAAAGTTCTTGGCAAGATCGCTTATGGATTTCTACATCAACTCATTTATTCTGTCAGCAATAAAAAGATGAAAATATGCCTGTAAAAGTGCTCAGATGCTTATAGTTAAGAGCAGATTAAAGCCTTGAAGTGTTGGGCTTCATTATATTTCTATGAGAATATCATTGTTCCGGTGCTGCAGCAGTGCCACTGGGTGCCGATTCTTCCCCATGGCAAGTTTCTATACGCTGTCCATGGTCCTGAATAACAAGGCCGCCCATTTAACAGGGTCCCTGCCGAACACGGAGCTCTCCAAGGTGCTGAAAGAGAGGCATTCAGTGGACACAGTTGAGTATGTGAGAATAAGCTGTCAGAATGATTGGTTGAAGTATAGATTTCTGTAAATGCATATACACATACATAAAGTCCATCTCAAGTACACAGAAAAATCTTTGAATTTTTTATTTTGTATATAAATGACAGTTAGACAAAGGCAGAGAGAGATAAAAACAACAAAGATGCAAAAAGAGAGAGACAGAGAGTAGTAGAGAGAGGGAACAAACAAAATGAGAGATAAAGGGAGAGATAGAAAGTGGGAGAGTAAAAAAAGAGAGAGAAGAAAAAAAGAGAGACAGAGAGAAAGAAAAAGGGAAAGAAAGACAGGAAAAAAGAGAGACAGAAAGAAAGAGATAAAAAGAGGCAGAATGAATCAAAAGGAGAGAAGGAGAGGCAGCAAGAGGTACAAAGTGAGGAAAAGAAAGAAAGAAGAAAAAGAGAGGGAGAGAGGGAAAGAGAGAAAGAAGAGAGAAAGAAAGAGGGAGAGAGAGAGAGAGAGAGAGAGAGAGAAGGAGAAAGTAGAAGAGGGAAAGAAAAGAGATAGAGGAAGAGACAAAGGGATAGAAGAGACAAAAGGATAGAAGAGACAGGGAAAGGGAGAGAAAGAAAAAAAATGAGGGAGAAATGAAAAAACAGAAAAAGAGAAAGAGAGAAAGACAAAGAGAAAAAGGCCAAGTGAGACAAAAAGAGCGAGAGACAGAGTTAGAGAGAGAGAGACAGAGAGAGGGAGAGACAGAGCAGCATTTTATCAGCTCTATTTTTTGTACATAACTGTTTTTGCTGGATTTGTACCTCTGTGTGTGTATGAGAGAGAGAGGGAAAAAGTGATAGAGAGACAGAGAGAGAGAGAGATAGAGTGAGAGAATGTGTGTGTTAGAGAGAGAGAGATAGAAATGGAGGAAGGCCTTCGCTCTAATTTGCCCCTCAGCATGCTCTCCCCACCCATGCTGCTGCGGCCTGTTTCCCCCCCAGCTTCCCTCTCTAAATCAGAGGGGTGGTGTGTGGCGCCCCGCGGCGCTCCTGATTGGGCTCCGGAGGGAACGGCCACCTGAACCTGCGGGTCCCAACACAAATTGCCCGTAATGTTTCCCTCACCGCCCGTCTATTTGCTCCTAGCGTCTCAGGGCCGCTGTTGTTTGCTGTGTAATCCAGCGCTAAGCCTTCTCCCTCTCCCTCCTCCCGCCTGCACTGCTCTTTTCAGTCTTTCCGCTCTTTATTTTCTCCCTCTTGGCTTCAGCCGCGCCGCGCAAGGTCGACGGTTCATTCTGGGTCAACACTGAGCTTCTTGACTCTGAAAGATCTGAAAGCACGAGCTAAAAGACTGAAAACAGCTTTTTTTGCTAACAATTTGTTTCAGTGATCCACTGTAGATGTTCTGTAAATGGTTGCCTTGTCTGTAACTATTCAAATATATATTGATTAACTCTTTAATGATCCCAGTGGTCCAGCCTTCTTTTCTTCTTTCTCATAACTACATAACTTCCATATTAATTTCATTGTACACTCTTAAAAAATGAAAAGATGTTTTTTCAAGTGTTCTTGAAGTGAAGGCAATGGTTCTATACAGAATTAGAGTTCTATATATGGAACCATTTGCATGCCTTTTTGAAAATGGTTCTATATGGCACAAAAAAGGGTTCTTCTATTGTTATAAGCTTGGCATTGTCACAGTAGCAGAACCGTTTTGGTGATATATAGAACCATACACATTCTCCAGCAATCAGAAGAACCTTTTCACCATGCAAAAAATCATTCAAGCATGCAGATGGTTTTATATAGAACTCATGGTTCTAATTAGAACCATTGCCTTTACTAAAGAACCCTTGAAGAGCCATCTTTTAAGAGTGATAACGCTAACACTGCTGATATTTGGCTTATTTATCGGAGCTTCACCAGATAGTGTGTTAAAAATTTGGGCATATATAATCTATACGGAATAATCAATGTTGAGTGGGATCCTGCTATTCCCCCCTCAGGCTCCAGGCCTCAAAGCCCCAAAGCCTTAGTGGCAGTGAGGGGGAGCCCGGAGTGGGCTTGTGTTGACCAAATAAAAGATGCTCTGGCATTTTCATCATGTCTCTCATGGAAAAAAAAAAACAGTATCTCAAGGAAGTGCCCTTTATTCTGGTGATTGTGGAGATAAATAAAGAAAAATAAATAAATGCAATACATTTGAAGCTCTAGTTGTGCTCTATACATAAACATAAATACAAGAATTATTTTTAATTATTTTTTTGCAGTCATTTATTGCCTGAAGTCTGGATCCCATGGACCTCACCAGTTTCAGTTACTTTCAGTTGCTGCTTGTTTGTGGGTCTTTCTGTGTTTAGTTTTGTCTTCAGTAATTGAAAAGTATGCTCGCTTGGCCATTTAAGGACGTTCCATTTCTTTGCATTAAGAAGCCCTTGGGTTGCTTTCACAGTATGTTTTCGGTCATCGATCTGTACTGTGAAGCACTGTCCTATCAGTTTTGCAGCATTTGACTGAATCTGAGTAGAATTCAGAATTCATCCTCCTATTTCTATTGCCATTCACATTACACATGAACACCAGTGGCCCAGTTCCACTGGCAGCCATATGTGCCCATACCATAACAACACCTTCACCATGTTTGACAGATAATGTGGTATGCTTTGCATCATGAGCCCTTCCTTTGCTTCTCCATACTCTTCTTTTCCCATGATTTTGGTACAGGTTAATCTTGGTTTCATTTTTCCTAATTTTGAGCCTATGAAAATGGAGGGACTGAGTTAAAAATGGCTGTAATTCCTGAATGATTAGTGCAGTATTTTTTTGTTAAAGCCCTTGAATTAAAGCTAAAAGTCTAACTTCAATGACATATCAACTGCTTCAATTTTAAAATCCATTGTCATGATGTACAGAGGCAAAATACAAATATGTCGCTGTCGAAATATGCATGGACATGACTGTATGTTTTTGACTGTACACAATACAATGAGCACAATTAAAGAGGAAATACTGAACAACTGTTGAGCATCAACTGATTACAGTACTATGCAAAAATCAGAGACCACCCATTCATAAATTTAATTTTATAGCTCCAATACTATTCATTTTTCCAATCAATCCCAATTACACATTTAGACTAACCAGTCTAAAAAAAACTTACTTTAGCTATGCAGTTGGGTGCAAATGCTCTTTTGTGTCTATGTCCTTTTTTCAGAAAGGGCTTCTTGAGCAGCTACATGTCCTTACAGACCCATAGCACTGAGCTGTCTTCTCACAGTGGAAGGATGGACTGATGTTCTTCTCTCTCTCAAAGATGAAAACTTTAAGTGCTGTTTATCTGATGGGGACAGTTTTGATGGTCTACCAGGTCTTTCAGGTGGTTGTCAGGAGTCCCATTTCTCTGTAGCTTTTAATCATTTTTGAACTTCAGTTTTGGAAACTCCTGTTTCTTTACTTCTCTTCTTTTGACTTTATCCTTTCATATGTACTTGGGTCATCTTATGTCTAATCTCCTCAGAAATATCTCCTTTGATATGATAAAGAAATTTGAAGGCAGTGAATGTGAATTTGGCTAGCTGCATGTATGAACATCTCTTTGAAGGCGAATGTGATGTCAGTGACCCCTTTGGGAACAGCTTTTGTTGGGAAGACATAGCTGGAACGGGTTGGTTTTAAGATTAGAAAAATGTTTGTTTTGAATGTAAGTTATATAAACAAAAAGATAGTCTCTGTTTTTTGCACAGTAGCATATATTAAACAGTCTAATGTTTAATGTACATTGAAGCAAAATCATCTGTTTTAAGTGAACAACAAAATTCGTTTAAGTCCATGATGAGTTTGGAGGAATAG
Source organism: Piaractus mesopotamicus (assembly GCA_023558415.1). Taxonomy (NCBI): domain Eukaryota; kingdom Metazoa; phylum Chordata; class Actinopteri; order Characiformes; family Serrasalmidae; genus Piaractus; species Piaractus mesopotamicus. The sequence continues at coordinate 1,983 of JAILXH010056055.1, read as the reverse complement.
GTGGGCCCTTTGCTTGCCAGATTCACACGACTGGCCTTTTGCTGGTCATGTGGCTGCCCATATATCAAACCCAGTGATTACAGAATATACAGAGATGTCCCCAGCTTCTTAATCACTGTAAGTCTCATTGGGGTATCTACCAAGCCTTAGTTTTGAGACTGGCCAATTTCTACTAATTTCTTATTGTTGATGGAAGTATTTCAATGGAAGTATCTGGGCATTTATTCAAGCTGTATTCCCTCTCTGCCACAGAAGGCAGACCAATACTCTGCGGGGCACTTACATATCATAACTTTGATTAATCAGTGCACAAAATGATTCCTTTATTGGTCCTAGTTGGCAGTATGGCTCGATTAAGAGCTGGCATCATTTAACAAAGAATAAGGACTTTGGCAGATGAAGGAACTCTGCAAGTCTCTTTTCTCATCGCTCAGCTTTTGGCCAAAAAGCATCAGAACATTTTAAACAAGGCAATAACATCATTAATAAAGTCTTATGTGTGAAACAGTGTGGCTATATAAGTTTGAAATATGAATAGAGATTTGCGAGCAGTAGGTTGATTAGTAATATTTAACATGTCTATGAAGTTTTACAGTCACCCATGATTAACTGTTAGTAGCAATAAGGTGAAACTTATGGATGTTCAAACAATGTCTTAGATGAATGGTGAAACATATTCCGGAATGGCCTGCATATCCAGTAGCTTTGACAAGGTGTGCTGTCCACTTTATTAGTAACCCCTACCTTATACTTCCACTCACTGGTTACTTCATAAGTCCCACCTATGAGGACATACACTCTTGAAATATGGTTCTATGGTTCTATGGTTCGAGAGTTCTTTAGAAAAGACAGCGGTTCTGTGTAGAACCATGAACACTTATCGAACAATTTCATGTTTAAATGCTTTGCATGGTGAAATGTTATTGTAACAATGTCAAGCTAATAGTAGAAAAAAACATTTTTTTTTTTGCTTTATAGAACCTTATGTACCACATTCATCATCAATTTGAAGAATCATTTCACCATGCAAATAATCATTTAAGCATGCAAATTGTTCTAGAATCCATGGTTCTAAATCGAACCATTGCCTTTACTAAAGCACCCTTGAAGAACCATCTTTTTTAAAAGTCAGCTACAGACTGCAGCCTACCTGTTGCTGCCCTCTACACCATTCATCACTGGTCAGTTTTTGACCAGAAAGCACAGTTGACCTGCTATTATTGAAGTCGTGGTTAACTGTAGACGACCACCCAGAAATCTCCAGCCAAGAACAGCTTGATGAACTGATGAAAGGCTAGTGGATGGCTTTCACGAATTGTCAGCAGATCTCTAACTGTACACCAGCAAGGTGGCGCTACATAGTAAGCGTTTCTAATAAAGTGGCCAAAATGAGATATATTATGCTGTGCTATTTCTCGTATGGTAATAGCATCACATGTCAGCTGCATCCCATCACTTTGGCTGAAAATGGAGTCGTGAAAAAAAGGCGGAAGTGCCTCTCTCAGGTCAATTGCCTCCGAAAGCTTCTGAGCCTTTAGGGGACAGGAGGAAATGTCGAAGATCACAGCAAGGTTAATCCCACTCTGATGGATGACCTTCCATCTGTACACACACAGGCGATGGTAGAGATCAGCGCATGCACAGTCACATTCGCCCATATCGACAGCAGCCAGGTGCTGAGGAATGCAGACGCAAGGCATATGCTAACTGTTAGACACCTAGAGTCATTAATGTCAGTCTGCTACACTATTAATATGTAATTACATATTAATTGCATAGTCATGTAATTAATTCCATTTGCATTCAATCTACATTCTGTACTGGCAGGTTTGAGTCTGCACTGCCATTTGTTTTGATAAAAAAGAGATGACAAAAACATGGCAAAACATATTCACCAGAATGTTTCTTGTTTGAGTGAGCTTCAAGTAAGAAATAATTAATATCAAATTACTAGATACTTTTTGTTACCCTACCACCCATGCC
>JAILXH010056016.1:30267-43158 GCA_023558415.1 Piaractus mesopotamicus | reverse complement strand
GTAGAATAACACCATGCTTTTGTTATCACTGGTGATAACCACGACTTCTAAGGCAGGTCAAACTGAAGTCTTTTTTACTGTTTGGAAACTACAAGCTTAAATTCCTATTTGTCTTTTTATAAATGGATCATGCATGTGGGGTACGGAGGTGGGAATGGGGGGCCTTTTATCACACTGCCTGTTTCTGCTTTTCTGTTCAGAGAAGAAGGATGGGCAGATCGAAATGTCAGGAGCAATAATTCAAAGAAAGATGTCAGTTCTTTCCTCCAAAAACTGGGATTCAAAGGTCACATCAATAAGTCTTCATTTCGACCGCATGCATCATTAATTATTCAAAAAACATGCCTGTTGTCGAATACGACTAATGTGCTATGTATAGACTGGAGGGTCAAGATGCTGTTTGAAGAGCATTTAATGATCTCTCCATTTACACACTCCTCTGAAAAGACATACAAGCAAGATATTTGAACTATAGTGGGCTGATACACGAGCTAATGAGGAGCTTGTTGAGTACCAAACAGTGCTGGTTTTGCCTGGGCAGTTCTATATTTCTTTGCAGTACATGACTTTCATATGTGATGACCACACATCCATTTCTGTGGAATGAATGTAATTGATGACTTTTGATGGCTGACCAGTTCTATAGAATGTGCTTCTATATCAAAGCAATAACAGAGATAAATACTCACTAGAAGAATCACATTTTTGGTAGTTTTTGTTATTTTACTCCAGCACGTTAAATTTTGAAAAGACTTTTTTTGAACATTTCTTTTAGGATTTAAAACAGGCTTCTTTTACAAAATGTCAAGCATCAACAGAAAAAAAAAATGAACCAGTCCTTCACACACCCCACCCCGGTGGTGTAACTGGGATCTTATGGGCCTCCATTGTAAATGACATTTAATTAATAAAAAAAAGTATGTTCGTTCTGTTGTTATCTCTCAGAGTTGATGTGCTCATTTGATAGGTAACATATGCCAGCATCTAATGTTACATGTTTGCGGCAGATGGACGGCGTCGAATGGGGTGTTCCATTATTTTCAACTGAGCCGCGACGGTAAATTCTGCCACTGCAAGTGAAAAGTTGGGAAAGCTGAACTCTCAACGGAGTGTTCCACTCACCGCTGCGGTCTGTAGAATGCTCCGTCGAGAATTCAGATTTCCCAACTTTTGCTGTCGACTGCGATGGTGGAATAACAGGATGTTGACTTTTTTGGAGCCGTGGAAGCCAAGCCAGAGAGGGCGCTAGAAGGCGCTCCCAAGCAAGTCCAGAATGAATGGGTTAATATGGAGCATCTGACCAAAATCATAGGTTATAAATGCTTGAAAATTTTTTATATAAAATAATGCAGAATGCAGCCCTGTTGTATTTTTGAGAGCTTTTGACTTCGAGGTATCGGAGTTTAAAAATGGTGTCTCCTGTGCGTTCATGACATCAGTATGCGCAAATAGCCAATGAGCTGCTCCGCTCGCCAACCAGTCAGCACTCAGTAGCAATAATGCTAGCTTCCTGCTGCCCAAAACCCTTTTGCTGTAGAAAAAAGGAAATATACAGATTTCTTTGCTTTTGTTAGTAATATACATCCTTCTGTAAAATGTAAAGGAAAGTTCTGAGAAAAACTATTTTAACTTTTTGTTTTTAGCTGTTTAGGTCCTTTCACCCCCATTCACTGAGGACTCGCTTGCCCTCGGGTGCCCTCTGGCGATTTGCAGTCATGTTTTTGATATGATGGGGGAAATGGGAGCCTGGCCACTTCCTCTTAAACCGGCTCTGGCCAAATCCATCTTAAATAAACAATCTACACTGATAAAGCCCTCATCTATTAAATGACCCATTTTTGCTGGCACTGCAGTCTCCATGGCAATGTGTGCCAGCTTCATGCCATCATTGGCCGCATATCACCATGAGGTCTGAAATGAGTTTTTTCAACACAAACATGTGAACGCAGCACTACGTGATTAAAGATGGTTCTGTTAGGTTCTGTTTATAATCAGATGTAAGATGGGTATGTTCAAAAGCAGAATCTGTGATATTTTACAAAATGAAATTGCTCAGCTAGAGTCTGAAAATCAGCAACGAGGATGATCCCGGTCGGTGGTGGATTAATGTGATATTTCCTGACAGAGGTAAACAGAGTACAGCAGCAGCAGCTAGCTAAGTAAGCAGGTGAGTACAGGAGACTAAAAACAGATCTGTGGCTCACTTGCTGAATTAGTTAGTCTGAGCACACTGCCTTTCCCTCTCAGCTCCTTCGTTCTCTCCTCTTTTTATCCATTTTATCAAGTTTGGAATGCAAACCGCAATGCTGTAAGCTAACTAGCTAAGCTACCTCGCAAACTACAATACTAGAGACCTTCCTCTGCAATCCTTGGTCTAAAAATATAACTAAGATACTGTGGAAAAGAATGTGATTAACAGCTGGTACATACCTGTATATTCTTCTTTTAAATAGTCAAATAACTGTCTCTCAGACGTTATTAGATAACTGTTTCTCAGACATTTGCCCATCATAAATACCTTAACAGTGTAAACATCTCATGGTTCTACAAGATTTAATTTAGCTAGCCAAAGTGGGCGTACCCATGTCAAATCCACTTTTCTATGAGCACTTCCTTTGTTCTATACCAGAAAAATAAGCCGAAGTAGGATAAAGTAGCACACATTCAGCTAAATGGCAAGCCAGCAAACATCCAAACTCTGCTCTTTTCCCATTGATTTACTTTAATTTCACAATTTTCAGATGATAAAAGGCATGTTCCTGTTACATAAGAAGTTGTAGCAGAAAGTATCAGAGGCAGTAACCCAGAAAAGTGTCTCTAATAGCAGTCTTACATGCTTTTGAAGTTAGCTACAGCAGCAGTACAAACACTCCTTTGCAGTGCACGCATATGCAGGAATAAACGGCTGTAGTTTTAACCATCAGTATTTCAGTGAATTAAAATAGCAGTGATAATGATTTATTCCAAACCAACTTTTGTAAAGTTTGCAAACGTTGCTGAAGAGAACTGTTGTAACACATTTTCAGGAGCTTGAATGATGTCAAGGTTGCCCACCCCTTCCCTAATCAGCAGAATGATGAGTATTCAAAGCTCAAAATTACAGTAGGACACTACTACATGACACTGCAAAATAAGGAAAATGAAAAAAAAAAAAGAACAGCAGTAAAGCACTGGGAAAAAGCTGATGAGAAAATTCTTATGCCAAAGTTCAGTTGAAGAAAATGAATGGTCACATATCATCTATGTGGGATCTGACACTGAATAAGATTTTTTTTTTCTGTTGTACAATATGAAGTTAGTTCATTTAATCGGTGACTATGAGATCAGCACACTGGATTAGAAAGGAAGCAATGACAATGAAATAAAAGTGTGGTCTGCCTGCTTTTCTTGTGGAGTGTGGGTATTACAGTCTTACAACATAGTAGACATGGACAGTTGGTTGCTCAATTGTTTCCTAACCAGATGAGCGTTAGCAAAAGCTCCACAGGTGTTTCTAGATGTGGCATTTCCATCTGCAATCTGTTCAGTCACTCTCAGTCAGAATAATGTTCAAAACATGAACATTGCTGCATTGTTAAGAGAAAGAATGCTTTGGTATACTTATCAAAAGACCTGGCATGCCACAGTATGGATAACCAAAGAAGGCCTGTTAAAGACATCAAGAGCACCACCAAAAAAACCTCAGAGCATGAAGAACTCTGGATCAAACAGTTAAGATGAAGACCTGCACCAGAGTGATCGAAAAAAGTGTGGAGGAAAAGGAGCTGCTCCTGATCTACATTATTTACCACCTGATCTGTGAAAAATGAATGCATGTAACTGCTCAGTGATGTTTACTCTTTCTCCAAATTTGAAATCTGTGGATACATGGTATGGAGTGATGCATTAAACATAGTTTTTTCAAATGCATCATCATCATCAGAAACTTTCAAAAGTAGTTAGCCAGGTGCTTCCCAGCGTAATGTACAAGAATTTCTTTCATGTAGCTCGCACAAGATTTTCAGTGATTCATAGTTCACAGATTTATTACACATTTCTAACTGCTTTTTCCACTGAAACTATATTATCTACAAATAGATTTTTTTATGTAACAGAGAGCATTTTTTGAAGATGATTTTGATTTCTTATAAAGGATGCCTTTCCAGAATTGGGGAAAAAAATATACATTTTCCAGAATGGAGGAAATCCCTAGAAGCATTGCAGACCATCAATCATGCTGCCAATTCATCAATAAATAAAACAATCGCATATTTACTATCTTGTTTACATCTGTAGATGCCAGAAGGTCAGCTGAGTGATTTATGGTGCAAATCCCTGAGACATAAATCATGCAGAAAGCTATTATCATAGCACAGATTAGCCAGGCCCTGTGAAATGCTTATTCAGTACCACCGTCTTTCAGGAAATATGTGGTCATGTATCTTTTTAGGAAGAGATTTAGCAACTTCACCCCATTAAACCAAGCATCTCACTACTGATCCATTCTGAGAATTTGGCCGTGGAGTTACGGCATGTGAATGTTCATATTTGGCCATAGTAAAATGTATCAGCGTGTAGGATCTGAGCTTTCTGTGTGCCCTGAGAAGTCACAGTAATAATGGAGAATAACTGATTATGAAGCAGAAATAGACACGCTTTCTGCTCCACCGTTTTTAATAGGACAGATTAACCCTGTCTTCCCTAATGTATTGTCAGCAATACATTCCAAGACTTTGGCTTTTTTCTCGTTAACTTGTTAATCTGCTGTTGGAATTTGCACATGTCCATGTTAAACAGAAAAGTGTCAGCAAGTGGAATTGGAGCTTTCTGTGTGCTAGCCTGTGTGCTATCACTGTATAAAAGAAGCTCCATGCTGGTTGGATGCATAGTATAGTTCCTGGAGTGTGTGCACACATTTTACACAGGATTCATATCTCTATGGAAAGGCTTATTGACCTGTTTCATCAGAGAAAAGGTAACTGAAGTGTATTCCAATTCGTATGATTTCTGTTTTGCTTAAAATGGTAAAAAGAGTAAAAGGCAGGAATAGACAGTTTTTGTCTCAATAGTAATATCTGGTTATTCTGCCACAACATATGTAGTATATGGTAATATGTGATAATTCTGACTGGCATTACAGGCATAGTGTATATATTGTGGTGTCGAGCACACCTCTGCTCTGTTAGTTTAAAAATGTTACAATAAGTTTGTTATTAAAATGTTTGAGCGTGCTAAGCTGGGTTTTTTAGTTCATTTGAAAAGCTTATAGGGTTTCCTGCATGGACTCTTATTTTAAGGGTGGGGCTGTGTATGTGGTAGCAAAACTCATAGAGTGGAGTTGTAAACAAATGGGTAGCTTAGCAAGCTATTCAATGTGAGTCTGGCCAGCGAATCACACAGGCTAGCCTGTGCCTCTTTCCCCTGTTGTTTTGTATGTTGTTGTCGAGTTTTCATTAAAGCTGGGTAATGGACCAGAACCTTAAGTGAGTTTCTTCTTAGAGCTCCTACGCTACAATATTTTAGGTGACCAAAATTAATTAGACAGGGTTACTCATTTGTTTCTTGACTAGATGAGAGCTAACTAAAGGTCTTAAAGCTGATTCTATTGCCTCTTTTTTTGTCTCAACATTAAAGACTTAACATTTACATAAGCCTATTACATCGAGCAAAATTTGAAGTGTCAAACCATACTTAAAGTAAAGCATTGGATTTGCTTCATTAAATGTGTACATCATTTCCACATGAATAAAGAACCCAAATTCATCCATCAGATTGCATAATTCATCACCCCAGAGAACATGTTTCCACTACTCCAGAGTCCAGTGGAAGCATGCTTCACACCCCTCCAGCTGAAGCTTGGCATTGTGCATAGCAATCTTAAGCTTGTGTGCAGCTACTCAGCCATGAAGACTAAATTTAAGAAGCTTCTTGTGCTGGTGTTGTTTCCTGGGGCAGTTTGGAACTCTAGTGAGCGATGCAACAGAGGGTAGGGTTTTTTTTTGCGCTATGTGACAGCCCTGCTCTGTGAGTTTTTGTGCACCACTGCTTTGGGGCTGAGCTGTTGTTGCTCCTAGACTCTTCAATTTCACATTAGTAGCACTTACAGTTGACTGGGGCAGATCTGTCAGGGCAGTAATTTCACAAACTGTTTGGCAGAGGTGGCATCTTGAGATGTTTAAAGTTACTGAGCTCCTCAGTATGACCTCTTCCCCTGCCAATATTTGTCTATGTTGATCGCATGGCTACGTGCTTGATTTTGCACAGCTGTTAGCAATGCATGTAGCTGAAACATCTGAACTCAATAATTAGGAGATATGTCTTTTAGCAATGTAGTGTACATTACATTAGTTCATTTAGTTTAGCCACTTTTTGCAATGGTGTATATTTTGCATGAGAAGGCTGTACATATTTTAATGAAGGAAATTCAATACCGTCCATTTTCAGTGCAGAATGGATGCACTGGTTCTTTGCTGGAGTATGAGAAATATGAATGTGAATAAAAGGGAACTTGTTACAGTGTGATTTTTAGTTGCTGAATGAATTAATGGATGGATCCTTTATTTGCTCAGGCGCTATCCTGCTTTCACAATGACGTGGTTACTTTCTCAAAAGAGGCCTGATAAAATAGACATACAATTCGATACAGACCTGACAAAACATACACACTGTGTAGACAGCGCACAAAAGCTAAATGTGTTGACATAACTGCCAAATAGAATAGCATAATATAATCTTAATGGAAGATGAATGTGTTTATGCAGAGCCTTAGCTCTTTCAGGGTTCTTTTTTTTTGTTCATGCACAGGCCTATGGAAGACTAAACCATACATAATTGTGTTCTGTTAAATCACATCTTTGTCTTGTTATAAGATTGTCCCTCATTATACAGGCGTTAAAATGATTTGTTATGTCTCAACCATACATTTTGTTGGCAAGATGACTGGATTTATATTACTTAGGCCACAAGTTTGAATGCTTTGACATATTTGCTTTGAAGACCAAAGGAAATAGTCAGACTGATCTGGTGCGATTGTTCAGAATTTGAAGTGGAATTCCACTGATTTTTCAAAATCTCTGCATAATTCAGTCAATAAGATAATGGTCATTCAGTGGTTTGATGTGAAATGCACCAATCCAGAGAAACACACACAGTCAAAATTCTTCACAATAGTAGTGATAACCAGACATCTGAAGCATTTATTGCCTCTAAAAGCTACCTCACATAAAGTTATTTTATGAAATGGTTAAGAAAACATTGCCTGATGCCTGAGACGTTGTTTTACGATAGTTTTGTCACCAACCCTGCTCCTGGATGTCTACTTTCCAGCAGACTTTAGCTCTAACCCCAACTGATCCCACCTGATCCGTCTGATTGTTGCCTTCAGAAGTCCTTGATTAGCTAGGTGAGGCGTGGTAGATTTGGGTTGGAGGTGAAACCTGCAGAGAGGTAGATTTCCAAGAGAAGGGTTGGTGGCCAATGGTCTAAGATTCATTCATGGCGAGGAAGTACATGCAGGGTATTGTAAGGCAAAATAGTACCCAAACTAAACTACTTTAATGTTACCAACATAAGAAAATTAAGTCAGAATGCACAACCCTAATCTCAGTGGAATTCCTCTATAATGTTATTCTCAACCACTCGAACATTTGAGTTTGAGTGGTCCGAGATGAATTGTATACCTCTAGTACTAATGCAGGATTTCAACTCATACTGCCAATGATTTCAGCTATCATTCGCATGACCAATCTTAGGCCCCATTCTGAGCTGCCTTTTCCGGAGCACAGTTACAGTGTGTTTCTTCTCTAATTGTAGGGGAAGAATCTTGCAGAGTTTGCGAAGACATCTAAAGGTAAGTTTGAATTCTTAACTTTATCAGGGGCTGTCTTAGGCAAACGTAGCCAGCAGCCTAGTGGCTCCCATTAACCAAGGGCCCCATGAAAATGCAAATTAGATTTACTATACATGCTGATAGGATAAGTGGCATAGATAATGTATGTGTGTGTATATATGCTGATATTAAATTATAGAGGTAATTGTATTGCAAAACTTAAGACCTTGTAGGACCTGATCTGAGAACTTGTAGAGTAAAATCTGTACTTGCATTTTCAATGTAAGCACTTGTAGAATAAAGTTTGTACTTGACTTTTCAATGTGAGCATTTGTAAAATAAAAACTTTTGTTGTGAGCACTTGTAGAATTAGAATCTAAACTTTCATGTTAAAATTTTTACACGCAGAAAATGTACTAAGATAAATACAAGTATGTTTATTTGTGTTCAAATTCATTTTTAGCTCTACAACCACAAAGTCAAGCTCGTAACCTCTTAAACGTAACAGCACAACTTCAAATCTGCCGGCCTCAACTTTTGCAACGTTCTCACAATAGATTTGTTGCAAAACTGATTTATGTACTGATTTGTATGTATAAAAAATGTTAAGATGTTGACTCGGTATAATTGATATGATTAATAAAGGTATTGTAAAGGTAAAAGGTGATCACCTTTCTTTGTACCTAAATTGCTATAAGTGAAATTGCAAAATATCTACATGCTGTATAGGACAAACTTGTCATCACCTGTTGTAAGAAAACCTCTGAACCTCAATATATGTCATAACTTGAGGTTTTGATATGATAACAATGACATGCGGTATTGGCCAAAAGTGAGAGATCGCCCTTCATTTATTTTATTTCCAGTCAAAACAACTATATTAAGGAAAAAGCAAAAACATATGTTTTTTTATTATCTTATACATAATCTCCTTAGAAATATCTCCTGAAAAATCTTGTAATTAATGGATATTTTGACAGGAAGTGAAATAAATGAAGGGTGGTCACTGACTTTTGCACTTTTTTATGCTGTATTTTTTAAGATAGGCAGAATAGTCTACTCTCTGGAGGGTGGAGTTGTGTTTGGATGAAGAGCTGTGTTTGGTGACTTTGCTGTTGCTGCCAGCTGTCTCCTCTAAATGGTCTTGATGGCAGTTCTCCAGGATCTTTGATTACATTGCTTTGTGGTTAAAGGTCTGCTCAAAAGACCTTAATCATAATCAAACCTATATTGGTTAAAGTGCTGCCTCCGCTTTGTCTCCATACAAAACCAAAATGTGTCAACATTTCCTGGTTTTTGTTTGTTTTTATTTTCTTCTGCAATGTCCATTTAATCATGCTTGAAGATGACTGCTGAGGGAGCGATGGCCTGGTGAGGAGCTGTCCGTAGTCCTGAATCAATGTGCATGAATTGCTTGGCTGTGAAACTTCCTCCTTCTCCTTTCTCTTTGTAACGACACAATCGGCAGTTAGTTCCGATATTTCCTCAGATGGGTACTAAAGAGCGGTGGCGTTGTGTCTGAAGACAAGCAGTGGACAGATGAATCCTGCTCTGTCCGCTCCCCATGCGACTCATGCTTAATGGAACATCTCTCATAGAACAAGTGTCATAAGTAGCCCACGCATAGCATAATAATGGCAGCCTTGTCTGTGATAACAGATAGTGGGAAGTGTAAATACACTGTGCTGTGCATGAAATCAATGGAGCCTTCTGCTTATTCAAACGCCTGCTAATCCTGGGCCTCATAAAGGATGTTTATTAGACTTGGCCAGGCTACATTGGAGCTCTTTGTCATGTTGGGATAATGGTTCTGGGCCACAGATGAGTGTTATTTCTCAACTGCTTAAAGAGCCAAGGATGGGAGGGGAAGTGGACCAGTTTGTGTCTGTCTCCAGGGGCTCCAAGGTCCTGCTGGCTGTAGGGCACCCCTTGTTGGTCTTGATATAAGTCTTTAACAAGAGGTCAAACTCTTCCCCTATTCCTAAACAGTTTTTAGCTTGGGTGTACAGTTCTGGGAATAAAAATTTAACTGGTATAGAACCTTTACACTGTTTGGAGATTCCTTACAGTCATCCATCTCATTTAAAAAAAAAGTGGTTCTTTAAAGAACTTTCAACCTTTGTTGTTCTGTGGCATTACTCAAATGGCTCTTTTTGGCACAAAAACTGTACACATTTTTCCACTTACCCCAGATGTATTCAATCAGCCAAGACATGTTAGACATGTTTTGGGTCAATAGTCACCTAAGTGTCCTCTTTAAATACATCCCCAAAAGTTTTCAACCTGCTCAAACAGCATCCGAATTTTCATTAAGGTTGCACAAACTTCATGTGATTTAACACAAAGTATAACTTACTGTGAACTATTAAAAAGAACAGAACTTTCTTAGTACTGAAGTTTTGTACCTGATTGCAGTGACTAGCTGCTGTAGACAAGTGTTAGGCTGAATTCCACCTCCTCTGCAGAATCCGACTTCCCTTTGCATGCATTCATATGGACGCTAGGTTACATTAATGATTCCTCTTGCTTTTATTTAAAATACAACCCCAATTCCAAAAAATTTGGGACGCTGTGTACAATGTGAATAAATGTAAACAAAAACAGAATACAATAATTTGCAAATCTCGTAGACCCATTTTTTATTTACAATAGAACACGTCAGATGTTGAAAGTGAGACATTTTACCATTTTATGAAAAATATTAACTCTTTAGAACTTGATGGCAGCAACACATCTCAAAAAAGTCGGGACAGGGGCAACAAAAAAAGTAAGTGGTACTAATAAAAAAACAGCTGGAAAAGCTGGCTAACTCACATGACTGGGTATAAAAAGAGCATTTTAGAGAGTCTCACAAAAGCCAAGATGGGCAGAGGTTCACCAATCTGCGAAAAACTGCATCTAAAAATTGTGGAACGATTTCAGAAAAATGTTCCTCAACGTTAAATTGCGAAGACTTTTAATATCCCTCCATCTACAGTACATAATATCATAAGATTCAGAGAATCTGGAGAAATCCCTGTAAACAAGAAACAAGGCCAACGGTCAGTATTGGATGCTCATGATCTTCGGGCCCTCAGGCGGCACTGCATTAAACAAAGGCATGATTCTGTCCTGGAAATCACTGCATGGGCTCAGGAACACTTCCAGAAATCACTGTCTGTAAACACGGTTCACCGTGCAATCTACAAATGCAAGTTAAAGCTGTATCATGCAAAGAAGAAGCCATATGTCAACACAGTCCAGAAACGCCGCTGTCTTCTCTGGGCCAAAGCTCATTTAAAATGGACTGAGGCAAAATGGAAAACTGTTCTGTGATAAGATGAATCAAAATTTGACATTGTTTTTGGAAACCATGGATGCTGTGTCCAGTGGACTCGAGAGGAGAGGGACCATCCAGCTTGTTATCAGCACGCATCTCAAAAGCCTGCGTCTCTGATGGTATGGGGTTGCATTAATGTCTATGGCATGGGCAGCTTACACATCTGGAAAGGCACTATCGATGCTGAACAGTATATAGGGGTTTTAGAACAACATATGCTCCCATCCAGACAGCGTCTTTTTCAGGTGAGGCCTTGTATATTTCAGCAAGACAATGCTAAACCACATACTGCATCCATCACAATAGCATGGCTTTGCAGAAGAAGAGTCCAGGTGCTGTACTGGCCTGCCTGCAGTCCAGACCTTTCACCAATAGAAAACATTTGGCACATCATGAAATGAAAAATCTGGCAAAGAAGACCCAGGACTGTTGAGCAGCTAGAATCCTACATCAGACAAGAATGGGACAACATTCCTCCCCCAAAACTCCAGTAATTGGTCTCTTCACTTCCCAGACATTTACAGACATGCTACACAATGGTAGACATGGCCCTGTCCCAACTTTTTTGAGATGCGTTGCTGCCATCAAGTTCTAAATGAGAATTTTGCTGCCAAGAAATTCTAAATGTTTTTCATGAAATGGTAAAATGTCTCACTTTCAACATCTGATGTGTGTTCTATGTTCTATTGTGAATAAAATATTGGTCTATGAGATTTGCAAATCATTGCATTCTGTTTTTATTTACATTTATTTGCATTTTACATAGCGTCCCAACTTTTTGGGATTTGGGGTTGTGGATAAATTTATTTATAAAAATAAATTCATATAATATATATAATTTTATCATGAATAGTGCGTTTCCTGCAGAGAATGCATAGTGATTGCATGGTTGCTAAGGTATTGATCGGAGGTTGCTAAGGTGTAAGGGTTTGTTGCTAATGTGTTGCTAGAAGGGTGCCAGGGTGTATGGGGTGTTTGCTGAGTGGCCGTTATGGGGTTGCCAAGTGGTTGCTAGGTATTGTTAAAAATGAATGGGAGTTAAAGGGGGTTGAATAAACAACACATAAGAACAAGGGAAAAATAAACAACAGAGGAGTGTGGGTCAGTATGGCTGTGGATTAGAGCTTGGGGGTTCTTCTCTTTGATGACTGTCGAGCAAAGGAAATTAAAGGGCTTGCGTGTAAGCACAGATGAATAGGAGTCTATGGGAGAAACGAGGGATGAAAAAAGACAAACTGATGGGTGGGAAACAGAACAACGTTGAATACAGCTCGGGGGCCTGCCCTAAGATAACATATGCAAAACAGTGTCTTTCAGTTGAGCAGAAGTACAGTAGATGGGCATGCCACTTTGCACCAGATTCACTCCTATGGGAAAAAAATTGTAATATAATGAAGATTATATGAAAACTGTGCATCAGATCAAAAGGCCGCATACAAGCACACCATTCTCAATCAGAATATTCCCATTTTGACATTTCAAAAACTGTGAGGTGAGCTGGCGGACAAAAACTCAACAGAAAAATAATAATAAAAAAAAGAATAACAAATTGGATAACAGTAGTGCAGGGCAATGTGTAATCCCCAACTAGACAACAATTAGTAATTTTAGATGTTCTTTTAATATTCCAAGTATTTTAGGAGCAAAGAATTATTACATTTTAAATAATATATTGTATCTGGCCGTTTATGTGCTTAAAGATTTGATCCTCTGGATTTTTATTTTATCATACCTTCATTTTTGATGTTATACAACTTTCCCAGTT
>JAILXH010056016.1:9830-22136 GCA_023558415.1 Piaractus mesopotamicus | reverse complement strand
TTGAGGTTTTTTTTTTTTTTTTTTTGCTTTTTCTGAAATGTTACCAAGATATGAGGCTACCAAGAAGTTTTTGTTCCGACAGTGATGAAGAGTACTGTTGGGCTAATTTAGCATTGCGAAACTAATCGTCCAATTCATAATTATGCCCCAGATACTGACGAGATATACACAGTAATACTAAAATTACTACTGAAATTAAATAAAGACAACGATAAAACTTTCCTTTTTGGAAAATAAGTTCAAGACTAAAAGTGTGAATGTACATTTAGAACAACTGAAGCTAAGATAAAATTGAAAACCAAAATAAAATAAAGTGATGACAATTTAAAAACTGTAATAATCCTGATGTTTCTACCAATAAGTTTGACAAACAGTAAAGAGGAACACAAATACAAGGCTGAGCAATATTCTTGTTTAAAACAAGTGTTATCACTGGAACAAAATTGCATGTGGATTAGTTGTCAATGTTTTCCTTGTTGGAAAAAAAATCCACAAAAACATAATTTCCATTTTTGACTTTTCTTTCCTTTTTTTTGGAAACATTTTAAGCATGTTTAGTGTGATAATTGTCAAAACAATTGGAAAAACTCACTCTTTTTTTTTTTTTGGGTGACAGGAGAGTTTCTCATCTATGTTCATTAATGCCTGATGCTTGCAGAGCAGTCAGCACTGAATTTTGAGTTGACTCACTGTGAGGGTGATGGGTGCACAGACCCGGCTGGTTAGAAGCGTGGGAAGCAGAGGCCAGTTCAATTGCATCCTGATCAAGGAATAATGACAGGCTTTCTCCCTCCTGAATAGCCATCAGATGTGCAGTAGACCACAGCAGACAGACCCCACCAGACAGACTGCATGAAAGTTTGACCTGCTGAATAATGTCGTATCCTCCATACGTTGATAGTAATGGCTAATTGGTCCAGCAAAGCACCATCTAGACCCCCTTGCTATTTAAGCATGCATGTAGCTGCTTCCCCACTATCTCTTACAGTCCTAATTGCCGGCATTAGATTAGAGATCAGCCGCCTCATGCATTTGAAGTGGAGAGTTTTCTCGCTGATTATTTCCCATTGCCTCTTTCTCTTGCTGTGCTGGATACATGGTTGAGTTGTTGCAGAGAACTATAACACAATATCTACTCTTTAGATAATGCAACAGGCCATGAAACATTCATCCCTATTTGACAGAACTCAAAAAGGATGAGTCTCTTTGTGTTTGGGCAAAAATCTCATAAGTGTTCTTCTTAAATGGGTAAGCCATATGGACCCACGCTTGGCCCCCTTTGGATGTAAATAAATCTTTTATTCAAGCAGAAGAGTGACCTTGTGAGGGTGCAGGAACAGAGATGCATCATCCGGATCACAGGCTTGCTCAGTATGACCCGAGTGACTGTAATGAATTTTGTCTTGCAAGTGTTTGTGTGTTCCCAAGTATGGTGGGAGGATATTTATGAGGTTTTGTGAGTATACGTATGAAGTATGTTTACAACATTAGTATTTATGAGCCGAGACAATACCCTTTTAACCTTTAGAAGTCGCATCTGTTGGTTATGATGACCAAAGAATGGTGTAATTCGATATTAATGATTTCTCTCTTGTAGCCCATTGAAACACACAGACAAAATCAGCCAAAAGTGCTGATGTTTTTGTTCTCATTTGACATCAAAACAAAAAAAAAATACAATGGTAGTTATTGTCTGCAAGTGCTCTTTATTGAAGACACTGGCTGAAAGGGGTACGCAAATGTCATTAAAACCATGGGGGAGGTCACCAATAGCCATACTCTTCACCCCGATGGTGACCCTACCTCACAGACAAAACCTGACACCAGACAACACATATAACATGTACACATACCGGAAATTTACAAACAACATAACATAAATAGACCCTTTTCAGGAGGGCGCACGCATACCACAAGTGTTTGCGTGTGGTCATCTGCATAGCCACACCTCCAGAGCCTCAGGCGCCAGCACCAGTCAGTAGCCGAATGCTACAGTACAAAATTTAGGGCTGTCAAAGGTAACATTTTGAAGCAAAAAATTGTCAGTGCCAGGATTTTTTTAACTGCTGTTTAAGTAGTTTCCTAGTTTGATCCTTTGAATCATCCATAGCAGTGCAGGCTAAAGCCCAGCTGCTTGCGAAAATTCATGAGCTGTATGAATAAGAGCGAGAGGCTACAGTCACAGAGGATTTGGTACTATTGACTGTGTATATGATATACTCATTGGTTGGAACATGCAGCCATTATTGCTTTCACTGAACATTGGTGATGAAAATTGGAGCTTCATGTCAAGTTCATGTGAAGTCTGCATTTCACAATGTTAATAATGTTATTGAATCATTATTTTAAGTAAGTGATTAATACATTCTGATAATAAAATGTGGTTGCGTGTGATTAACAACACAAATAATGTGATTAATCCCTATTCATTATTTTCATCTTTTGACAGCCCTTTTATAATTGCACAATTGCAATTGAATTATACATCTTCTGAGGGGTTAACAAGTAGAGAACATGTGAGGTGTATGTTATTACTGTGAAATTAAATTTGTAGTGTCCATGTCTACTTTCAAGAGATGCTAGCTCAATATGGGGTAGACTTCTATTCTTTATGCTATGCTAGATGCTAAGATGTGCACATCGAGAGAAGAAAAATGTAGCTAGTGAATTCATCTGATTAAGTAGCAACAAAGGGTTTCATAGCCACAGTTACTGAACCATCACTTTAGGATGCTGACCCCATAGAATAGAATGTCATGCCTTTGTGAAAAAGCTTTGTTAATATTCTGTGCCCATCTTCCTCCTAATGAGAAACAGCATGACTAGAAATGGCCCTGCAGTAGGTCGTTTCCTTTCTCCCCAAGAACCCTTTATGTGTATAACATTGTGATGTCTAAGACACCAGAATATACTATAATCAACCTGTTCATTGATTATGCCTATAAGGTGACTCTATTTTTAACCTCATAGCGTTCGCAGAACCGCCTGTGGTTTCTGAATGCACTCATCATAGTATTTACTTCATAAGTTTAATTCATGCTATGTTCAAAAGGTGAGTGTCATATATAGCATATGTAGCCTTTTTCTTTCCAGTCAAATAGATAAGTTATGTAAATTTTTGTACGATGACCTGATTTTGAGTTACTGCAGAAAATATATGCCATTCATAACCATTGACTTAGAATTGAAAAATATTTCCTTAATTACATGACTCTATTCAAATCCCATGCTGTGGGAAGGGTTTGCTAAAAAGGAACTGAAGGGATTTACTAAGGTTTTCAGTCAATAGTGAATTTGCTAGTGAAATGTTCATATTTGGTGATGCAGGCAGAGGGAAAAAGAGGCACGCTGAATAAGAGGAGAAGAGCGCTTTTTGATAGGTACGTCAGTTCTCTTATAGATTTATGATTTCCTGCCTGCATGTTGTTGCAGTGAACATCAGTAAACTCCCTATTTCGTAACTCCGCATGCACGTATAGCACAGCCACAGGCCTACTGCTGCTTCACAATCTGCTATTAGGGGATGTTTGTATAATAATGTGCCCTATTGATACTGATGAAAACTGCCTTCAGGAATGAAGTCCTCTTCAACTGAATTAGGTTTGAGCACCTCTGACAATTGCTGAATTGTCATGCAAACATATATTTATGGGATATTTATTTTTCCCAGCAATGGACATGGGGTCTACGATGCTATAGAAAGCTGCTTGAGGTTGCTACGGCATTTTTGAGAGATTTCTGGCCCCTGCTGTGCCAAAAGAGACTCCAGTATTATCAGTATAGCAAGGCCGTGTGTGTTAGTGTGTGCTCATGCCCACCAAACAACCCATGCTTGTTACTTGCTGTTTTAGTAGTTTGGAATGAAAAGGACACTTGGAGATACTAAAAGGACACTTTTAGAAAAGCCACCTGTCATCCTTTACTCAGACTTAAATAACTTTATAATGAATGAAGCTGAAAAGATGACCCATTTGTACACAAATCTGAGCTATAGACTGAATCTAAGATGGTGTCTCTTCAGTGATATGCAGTGCAAAAAAAATACAAAGAGCACCTAAGGTATTTTAATGTAAATTGTAAGCATATGGTATTATATTTATGATCATAAAACACATTTTTTGATGGGAGCATGTACAAAAAAACATCAGCACTTTACATTTCCTGCAGTTACTGAATAATTTGCCTTGTAAATTCAGGCAGAACATCCAAAATATACCCTGGAGCATTACCTCACAACTGATCGCATTTAAGAGAGGGCTTTGTTGTTTACTGTGAAACCAGGAATCATCATAGATGCAATCGTGGCTGCACTAGACTGTAATTATCCTCTGAATTCCTGTTCAGTAACAAATCCAAAAAAGCGTGGGATCCCTACCTGAAAGGGTGTTCCATCTTGTGATGGCCCTCCCCATTTGCTTCACAGAGGTACTTGTGTTGCACATTTGGCCGGCAAACACAGTTGGCTCAATTTGGTAAATGAGGCTTGTCTTTTAGAATGCCGTTGACAAAGACAACCTCATTTCCACTTCTCATTGATGGCCTGCAGGCAAATGCCACCCCATTTTGATTCGGCATGCATGCTTTTGATGCTTTTGCTTGTGAAAATGCCCAACACCTCTGACAAATGCCATTATTCTTTTACCCACATCGTAGGCCCTTTTCACCATACAATCTCTCCTGAAAGCATTAACTTTCAGCTTTAACTACATACCTCTTGATATACTTGTGTTGTATTCTCACATAGTAATTAACTAGTTCTTTCTAAGGTTGTAAAAGACAAAGTATATTTTTCTGTTTACTCCTTAGGGCTGCGACAAATTAGCCATTGACAAAATTGCGTTTTGAAAAAAAGTTGATGCTTTGACATGTGTTCTACGCAATAATGCACAAGAGGAAGTGCTATGCCACATAGCATGACCTTGAATGTATTATTGCGATTGTACCACAGTTGAAGATATTTCTAATTAGATTTTGAGACAATGGTGGCATAAAACTGTTTAACAGAAAAGTTTATTTACACTTCGTGGAGAACCTGATCTAGCTCTACTACTATGTCAATGCTATGAGATGAAGTATCATATTGCAACACAAAGATCTCAAGATGTTTACACTGGAAATGTCTAGTACATTAAATCGAAACATAAACAAACAAACAATGGACCTGTCAGCTAATAGCTGGAGATGTCAGCTAGCTACACATTTAAACGTTTGTAACGCTTTTAAATGCAGTATCAGTAGCTCACAGCAGATTTAAAAAATAGTATAACTAACTGAAACTTTCAGTAGCTGACTTTTTGAAACGAATTTCAAAAAGTTTAATTTTGCTTTACCCCTTAAATAACCAAGACCCATTAGTGGGTCTGAAGTTTTGCTGCACGCTTCTATAGCCTAAGAAAAACTCAGCCAATTTGCATTGTAGTCCATGTAGGTACTGAATTATAAGCCTTATTTTGTAAAAAGCCTATGATTTTAAGGAGTTAATTAGAGAAAGTGTTAAACAGCTCAGCTTAAAGTGGAAATGTTAAACAGCTCAACTTTCTTCCTTTCATGGATTATTTGCTCATTATCTGTTTTTTGCTAGTTTAAGTGTTTTTTTGAAAGGTGGCTAGCATAACCACAGCTGGAACATCAGTGCGATGCAGCATATCAAAAGTAGTAATGGAGTGTCTATCAAAAATATCGCTCTGCTGCTTGCGTCTGGTATTGACAGCATCATTGATTATAACGAGAGCATTTTAAATTTTGTTGCGTATTTGTAAAATACATTAAACATAAAAATCTGTGATTTGATAATTCTCATGAATCTTTATTTAACTGACCAAAGTAATGACTTTTAATGTTGTGGCTGACCAAATTGATTGATTGTATTTTGTAAATACAATCTCCATGTAGGGCAAGACAGGAAACTACTATTGAATGTGTGTGACCTTTGAGCCCTCAGACCGCTTTGCATGAGAAACCATCATGCTACTGTGATAAATATAGCCACATGGGCTTAGGAGTAGTTTGGAAAACCGTTGTCACTTAACACAGTCTGCTGCTGCATCAAGAAATGCAACCTGAAACTCTGTTACGCAAGAAGAAAGCCATACTTCAGTTCTATGCAGAAATGTTTCTGGATTCTCTGGGCCCGAGCTCATCTCAGATGAGGGGGAATGTGTGCTGTGGTCAAATGAGTCCACGTTTCAGCTTGTTTTTGGGGAAAAACAGACATTGAGTTGTACGCGCCAAAGACAAAAGAGACCATCCAGACTTTTATCAGTAAAAGGTGCAAAAGCCAAAATCTGTCATAATATGGGGGTACATCAGTGCTTGCATATGTAGGATGGTACCACTGACACAGAGGTGTATATTGGGATTTTTGAAATACTTATGCTTTTTCTGAGAAGTCCAAAGTTATTTCATCAAGACAATGCCAGGCCTCATTTTTCATATGCTACAAGAGCGTGGCTTTGTAGACACAGTGTGTTGTGTGCTTGGCTGGCCTGCTTGCAGTCCAGATCTATCCATCTTCTTTTGTAAATATATGGTGCATCATGAAGAGGAGAATCAGGAAATGGTGACCACAGTCTGAGTTGAAGTCTTGTATCAAGCGTAGATGGGCAAAAATTATACTTGCAAAACATAAAAATTTATTGAAGTTAATATAGTTTCAGCTGTTACTTATTTTAATGGCTGGTTGTTGCTAATAAACTGAATGAAGCAGAGTTATACTTAAGAAAATTCAGGTGACATTATTGGGAGATACTGGCATTCATGCCTCTCAGCCAAGCACATTGAGAGATTCGAAGTAACTGTGGCATAATATTCAGATGACACAGTAATTCCAACAAATTGCAGTACACTACAGTAAGCATTAGGGGCAATGAAGGCTCTGTTTCGTTGCATACTGCACCATAAAAGAAGAAATTGATTGTCACATAGATGAAACTTTGAATGATGGTGGCTCTGTGATACAGACAAAGTGAAGGTAAACTGAATAAAGCGGTTTCTGTAATTTGATATTAGTAATTTGATTAGTTGATTGATACAATAATACTTGACAAATTAATTTATTCTAGAAACAATCATGAGTTGCATTTCTAACCCTCTTAGTGTGATACTTGCATATTATTACTGCCTGTTTTTTGCAAAAAACAGTATTATGTTCCATATCTTCTGTTTTTGCACAGCACTGTCCAATTTAAAGTAACTGGCAATCTGCCACACTGTCAGAGTTTTGGCAGGAAAAACTCTTTCCTTTCTGATCACTTATGCTTTCTTGCCTACTTGATATTGGCAGAATATCCATATATGAAGCCTTTGGACACACTGCATAAAATTAATGAAATATCATCACCTTATGTTTGACTAAAGTCAAATCTGCAATCACTGGGATACAGTCTTTTCATACATGCTGTACATATCCTGCCATGATATCAAAGCACATTATGCATCATCATTCACAAAGCTCATTTCTGTAAATGTGGTGGCAGAGCTGCACATGAACGATACAGATTATTTCGTATTATTTGTTGGCGCAGGACTGAGCATGTAGATCATATTAATGCTTATGGAATATCCACGCTTGAGCAGGCACAGGCAGCACATGTTTCCAGCTATCACCCAGGGGTCACTTTAAAAAGAAGCTGCTTTACATTCAGCGCACTTGGCTGCTGCTGCTGTATATACTGTGTGAACTGGGGCTGATAAAGAAGGGGAGCTTGAGCACAGGGTGCATTACATCACTGGCTACATTACATCAATCATGCTAATCCTCCACTTTCTCCAGAAACACAGCTAAGCCATAGAGAAGCTTCTTGGTATCTCTGAGGCAAAGTGTAGAATTTGATAAAGGGTGCTGGAGAGGAGGGGAAAATAATGCATGCAAAATTGTTTCTTGATGAAATTTCTCTAGATTGTTTGCAATTCCGCTGGTAAATAGATAAGCATTCCTTCAGCCTGTGCCCAGGTAAGAGGTGGTTTACTACAGGCATTTTGGGCGGAATGCTGATTTGAGATGTGCTACCGTTGTAAGAGGAACTGGCACAGGAGGCTTCGATCTCATGCTTGCGAATGATTTGCGTGGATATTTACTTTCTCGAGCGAGTTGAAACAAGCGAGAGCTCAGGAAAAAGGTTCCATGCCTCCAGACACAAGTTCTACCTTTCCTTCAAAATAATGTAAATGTGATTACTGGATCTTCATACAAGAGAAGAACACACCATTAATAAAGCTATTTGATCTGTATCGTGAGCAGAAAGAAGAAAAAAAAAAAAGAAAACATCTCAATGGGTAAATATTGGCTCAGGGCTAACATTTCTTTTTCTGTGTTCTGAAAATGAAACAAATAGCCCAGAGAGCTGTGGGTCCAAATGAAGACAGGGCAGTGCTCTCCAATCCACACGCCATAAGCCGTGGAGCATCTTTCAAAAGCAAGTGGAGAAAAGCCTTCTTTAGCATGCCTCAAAGCAGAAATAAAAAAGAAAGCTAAAGGAAACCCAAACAACAAGGTGGTCACGATGGTCAAATGGTTCAGCAGCGATCATAGCCTAGTTTGAACGTAAACTGCCCTTACGTTCAAGTTTATGAGCTACTAGAATTTAACCAGTTGCACCAAGTAACGTAGTTTAAATGAGCTTTAACTTAACATTTACACATACCCTATAGTAGGTGTAAGTTCTGGTGTAAAAAAAAAATCTATTTAAATGGCTGGTCGATTTGATCGATGGGAAAACATGCAAGAAAACAAAATGCATCTCGGCAGCAGAACAGAATAAACACACATACAGGAGACAGATACTTTTGAAAACACCACTTTACTGTAAAACAGTCTCTTTTACAATTATAGCTAATACGACAGGCACACCTTAAGCAAGGTATGTGTGGCACAGAAAGACAGAAATGTGATATGTATTTATATATACATACTAGTATACATAAAGCATGACTTAAATATGTATCAAGTACTCATTAGTAATAATTTAGTACAAATTAGTGGTTCCAAAACAACATAAGTACATAACTATTTAAGCACTAATAAGTATACTTTTTCACAAGGGAAAGTGTTGTGTAGTGTAACATCTATTACCTTGAATAATAACATATTACAGAGGAATTCTCTTTGATGGAAGTACCCTGACATGATGTTTTTTCCACTGTTAGATCTACATTTGGTATAAAAAAGTTATCATATAGTTAACAGCAAATTAGAACAAGGAAGATTAATTTTAAGCTGTTTTGAAGTGTAATTGTATTTTATATGTACATATTCAATATGGCCAGACATCAAATTTATCACTAATAATATCGTACTGCTAATACAGAATAGTTCATTGTGAGCACTGTTTCAAGCACACATCATTCAAGTACAGGTTTAAATAATAATAAACATACTAAACATTATGTACAAATAATACATAATGTTTAGAAATACTTTAATAAAGTATAGTTATTATTGTAAAGTGTTATTCAAGTATACTTCATTAAAGCACATTCTCTTTTTTGTGAATGTACAGTTTAAGCATAAAACCACAGTTCATTGTAAGCAGAATTTGATGAAGCACTGTTTCAAAACAAATCTAACATGTTTTTTAAGCATACTTCAGTACACTACAAGTAGATTTTTAACACAGCTGTAGCACATGCTCCGAGGACACACTTTGCAAAAAAACACATTCTATATTTTTATGAAGTGTATCATCAGTGCCAAATTAGCACACCAAAGTGAAGTGTACTTTTTCAAAGTATACTAAAATATAGATTCATTCGGTAAAATGTTAGTATAAAGTAGAAAAATATACAGGAGCAGCCTGTATATAGTTTAAGTAGACTAATAGTGTATTTAAATATACATCTTCTTCACAAGGGTTCTTTCAACCACAAGTAGACCAGAGTGGTAGACTACAACATGGCAGGCTAGGTAGCACTATGTTAAGGTTCCTAATTGCTCCTAATAGGAGGCGTCCATTGATTGCCATGAGCTTGCATTGATTTGGTGGATTTGGAAAAAACGTGTCTCATGAAGGCTGAGTCGGAAACTACTGCTAGTCATTCGGAACACCCCCAACCTCCCCTCTGAGAGCAAGGGCCATCGATTTGGCAGTGTGCATATGTGTACATCTAGATGGCATGTGCTAATGGTAGAGTGTAACTTTCTGCTAGACAAAAAAAAAGTAAGGCAGGATGACTGGACAATGATACTGCTTTCTGTGACTGGTTAGAATATGGGCTTAATTTTATAGTGCAACACACTGGATCTTGATCTGGTACCTTCCAAATAGGGTTTGGAATTTTCTATTGAGCACTATGGAAAATTCATTATACTATTGTTTACAAAACACTCAATATGTAAAATGCTGTAAATTTAGCTAAAAAGTAGGCAGCAATGGTAGGTATGTATGTAGATCCTGTCATGTTCAACTCTTCTTTGGAACTGCCTCATGTTTGGGCATGCACAGTGGAAAAACTACAAAATATGCACACACAAAATGTATGTTTCTCACTTGAAAGTCCACTTGTGTCCACTGTTGTCAACTGTGATCATCCCTCAACAGAGCTTGTTAACACTAAAGAAAACTGGTTCATGACATCACACTTTAACATGCATGCTGTTTTTCGAGTTCTAAACAGTCTGTCTAATAAGTGTATTTGATAACATCCTTCCATGAGGGAATGTTTGTTTCTTGGAGGGGTATTACATGATTTTTTTTTTTTAAATTTCTTCATTACGCAATCGTTGAGATGTAACCAGTCATTTCAGAGTTGTTTGATGTGAAATTATGCATTGTATAGAAGCTTATTTACTTGGATACAGTTGTGGTGACAGGAACCAGGGGTTGCGATGCCTACAATGCAAATACAGCCATTATATTTACTACCCCAAACGACCATATTGTTACTCTCAGAACAAAATCTTGTACCTCCGAAATGGAAACTTATTGGGACAAGATCTAATTCTAAGTGATTTTGGACTATTTTGGTTGATCCACTACTTATTAATTATTGTCACAATATAAAAGGCAACTAAAATTTTACAAGCAAAAGTAAAAAAAAAATTAAAGAACAAAAATGAACATACAAAGTTTTGTTCCAACAGTGGTATGTAATAGTGATGATAGCAAAATAGTGGTAAATCTGAAGAAAAAATGTATTTGGGTGCTTTCTGTACCTCTCTGTTTTAAGCCAAAATGTTATCTCAAAGCTATCGCAAAGCAATGTCTCAAGCAGCGTATTCATACCATTTTATGTAATAGCTTTCTCTGATTTAGCTTGTCGAGCATAGATGGCAAAACTCTTTGTATTGTGGGGCTGAAGTACAATTCTGCAAGTCTGGGCCAACTTTAGGCAGCCCTGTTTTAGAGACATTAAACTCTTTGTGCATCTGATTCCTGTCACCACTGCTGTGAACTATTCTGATTCCTTCTGATCTACAATGGATCAATTCACATTAAGCCAGTCCGAAATACTTTGGCATTTAATTATCCATTTAATCCATTTAATTAGACAGACATTTTGAGAAATCTGTGAAATTTCCCTTGACAACATCGTGAATACACTTTTTAGTCTTAAGATGCAATGTTATTGGGAAACCTCCCATTAAACCGCTTGTCTAATGCATCTTTTAAACACTGAACACTTTTTTTATTTTTTCCATTTGTTCTGTGACATCATCTTCCTTTGACCCACTGGATCTGTTACTACTCAGTGATCCAGAACCTCATAATGTACAAAGCACTGAATGTGACACATCACAGAATAGAATTTTTTGATA
The DNA here is from genome assembly GCA_023558415.1 of Piaractus mesopotamicus. NCBI lineage: Eukaryota > Metazoa > Chordata > Actinopteri > Characiformes > Serrasalmidae > Piaractus > Piaractus mesopotamicus. Next base: position 10,384 of record JAILXH010056016.1, on the reverse strand, counting down.
AATGCCTGCTTTGAGGCTTCTGCAGTGGATGTAATATAATAGCAGTCTGCTGCTAACAAGTCAGTAAATATTCACTTGAATCCAGTTCTCAAGGTCAGGGGAGAAGGGACTGTGAAATGTGCTGAGGGTGTATGGATAGAGGGATCAGTGCCTTTCTTCTTAGAATAGGTTGAGGTCACACCCGAGAGAACAGAGAGGTTGACTGGCCCAACTCAAAGCGATTGTGCACCAGTGGCCTGGAACTATATGACAGCGAGAGAGAGGGTTTATCGTATAAACTGGACCCGGACCTTTGAGCTCATGGTCTTTGTGTCAAGACTGTTGTTGATCCCAAGACCAAAGAAACTATGTGTTTTGTTGCACAAGTTTTATTTTAAATGAACATGGTTCATTTCATACTGTTGTATTTGTCTTTTTTTTAATTTTATTTTATTTTCCTCATTCTATTTTTATAAAGTAAGTTCACATGATTGCACCTGATTGGAACCATTTAAATGTGAAAAAACAGTTTTTAGTAATATTTTGTCAGCACCATTATTCTTTCTCCAGTATTT
>JAILXH010055943.1:3109-14132 GCA_023558415.1 Piaractus mesopotamicus | reverse complement strand
CATAAACCTTGTATCTCCAATATGGTAACTTTACAGGAGACGGAAAGAACTTACTATGCTTTTAATGTAAGTCAATGGAACCAGACTTTTTTCCAAGCCATTTTGGGCCGTTTCTTTTGCTCCATTCATCATGAAATTCACACACAATATTAAGGGCAACGAGTATTTTCAAATTATGTCAAAAACCGAAAAACGACATAAATGGAGATACAAGGTTTTCTTCTGACAGCAGCGAGATATCTGTCTACAGCAGCTCAGCCCCGCCCATTCCCGATGAAGTTATAAGGAGTGTTTCGGCCCGGACTGCATTAAATAAGGCCCAGGTTTATTTACACAGAGCACGGTATCAGAAACAGCCTGTTTAATCCTGAGGGATAAAGAAAAGCTGGAAAATCAGCACTATAGTATTTTTTAACAAGTACTATGTGAAAAAGTTTCGAGAGCTGTTAAGTTTTCTTTCTTTAACAGCTCCCCAATGGCAGTGCAAAAATGTTGATGTGTCTTCATTATCATTTAAAACCAAGAGAAGCAGCTACCACTTTTTTGTCTGACATTGATTTATGTGGACCGTCTGCTGAGAGCTAAACGAGCGTCCACCTATTACATCACAAGTGGCAATCACTGGGGTGTAAGCACCACACGCCTTATGCAGTCAGTAAAGGCCTTTTTTGCGGAAAGAACAGAAATGATGAATGGTGTTTTGAGAATTGCCTCTATTTATAACTGCTGAGGAGAAGGAGAAGGTGAAAGAAGGCCACGTTTTATACACACTGACCTTTTGACCTTGGTTTGGTAGGAAATAGGTTTTTAAGAAAGTTCAAATGCCTGGAAAGCAGTACAATTGTTGACATATCGCTGCTGTCGGAACAAAACCTCGTATCTCCATTTTTGCCATTTTTTGACATAATTTGAAAATGCCTGTTGGCCTTCACATTGCGCGTACGTTTCACGATGACTGGACCAAAAGAAACGGCCCAAAATTCTGGTTCCTTCGACATACATTAAAAGTAAAGTATGTTTTTTCCTTCTCCTCTAAAGTTACCGTTTTAGAGGTATAAGGTTTTGTTGTGACAGCAGCGATATATTGGCATAGCTGTTGAATGGACTTTGCAATTACTTCTTTCCCTGCATTTTAACCCCAAAGCGCAACACAAAGTTTCGTTTTCAGGTTCAAATCACTGTAATGTTCTCCTGGCGGACCAAGCCTCTGGACCAAGCCTTTCTGAACTTTCAGCTTAACTGCTCGCACATTTGAATGTCTGAATCTGGCAGGTTTGAAATGATTAGCCTCGTGAACACCACGGCTGATAATAATTCTAAAAAAAAAATTATAATAATGTATGGAATGAGGTACAATCAGTAGTGTGCTTGATAAAGGACTTTCTTAATAACGGGAGGTGTTATAAGATAATAATGGAGCTCTTTAAACTTAAATCTACTTATTTGGCTTATTTGAACAAAAACTATGGAAAAAAAAAAAATGAATCACCGCTGCTCGGCGTAAGCATTTTTAAGTAAGGATTGATCCTTAAAAAGAAATATTAGGATTGGAAGCATTAATACTTCAACACTGATCCCTAGGAGATGGACTGAATAGGCATATAGATACAGAAACAGAGACAGAGAAGTAAAGAGAGAGAGAGAGAGAGACTTTGACTTACAGCAGAGGGAGAGAAGAATGGCGGACTGCAAAACGAGGGCACTGAGAGAACGAGTGAAACGGAGAGATCGCTGGCCTGGTCTCATTGTGTATTGAGTCTCAGAAGCTGATCAATGACTCTTCTGTAGCTGGGGCCAGCACACTTCTCTCACACACACACTCATTCCACTCTCACACACACACAGACTTTGCCGTCACACAGCTGAGCCTCAGCTAAATTATATCCACTAAACAGCACTACGCTAACACAGCAGAGGAGAGCGAGTGTGCGGCTAATTATAACACTTCACCAGCAGTACCGACCATTCAAACACTCATCGTTGCGCTAACGCACTCTTTCATAACCCATGGCTGATCTCCACAAATTAAAGTACTCCAACCTTCATGTTTAAGGACAAAAAAACCCTCTTAATGCTGCATAATTTCCACACTTACTTATGCTATTAACCGGGACTACTGTTAACACGCAAAGACTGTGTTAATCTGTTCTGCGCTTTGATAATGAACAGCACCCACGAGGGAACAGCGCTCGCTATAGCTTGTCAAGAGAGTTCTGCTAATACTGCGCAGCGGTAGCCGCCACCACTGTAGCTAACAAGCGAATTTACTCTTCTCCTACCTATTTTTCTGAACAAGATGTCTTTTTGCGGAGCGGTTAGTTCTTTTTTTGAGGCTTTTAATGCCAACACAGAACAATTTGGTCAAGAGAGCACTGCTGAAAAGGCTATTGTGCTGCTACAGCCGTCAAGCTAGCCCGCAAATTTTGCTAGCCACTTTCCACCAGAAAGCTCTTCTAGACAAGATGTCTTTTTGGGGGAGCTGTTATTTATTTTTTTTTTTACAAGGCTTTTTAACAGTTGTTAACACTGAACACTGAAGATCGGTCAAGAGAGCACCGCTGAATAACTAATAATAGCTGTGTGACCACAGCTGTGATGCTAGCTAGCAAACTCGGCTAGGCGCTTTTCTCCAGTCCACCCTTTTTTACCACAAGATGCCTCTTTATGGAGCTGTTCTTTCTGCTGTTTCGAGGCTGTAAATGCTGCTGTAAAACAGACCGGTTAAGAGAACCCTGATTACTTCTGTGTGCTGTAGCTAGCAAATCTATTTTTTCACGAGTAAGAACCCTTTAGACCTTTTTTTTTTTAAGGCTTTTAATGCCGCCGTAAATGTAAACAGTTTATCAAGACAGCTGCTGCAGCCGTCACGCTAGCAAATCTTCCACCAGCATAAAAACTCTGACGCCTTTTTGTGGAGCTTTTAGCTTTTTTCTGGGCGTTAGCTGCTTTTTAGCGCTGTTAATCCTGCTGTTACACACAACAGTTTGTTCAGGAGAGTGGCACGGCATGCAAAGTTGCCGCTATCCACCACTGTGACAGTTCTTCAACACAAAACGCAGCTGCTATTGTGTTATTGTTGCTGTCGTAATGCAGAAAAGAACACTATTATACTATTATGCTATTATTCTTTGCAGATTTACTGCTATAGTGGACACACTGGTTAGCAAACTCGGCTAAGTGCTAGCCACCAGTATGATACCCCTACAAGATATCTTTTTTGGGGGGTGTTGTTGCTTCTTTTCCGGGTTTGTTAGGGCTGCTATAGCACATAACAGTTTTGATTTTCGTATCTACCGCAAGACTTGGCCTTCAGCTCTGACTGTTGCGCTTTCTGGCTAATGCTCAACATCTCCACAACACTGAGACCGGCAACAATGCTACATCAAACGTCAGATCAATACAGGTTTGCGGTAGGGTGAACCAGCTTCATGCAACTTCATCTGAAGAAAAGATAAGCCTCAAGCTCTGTGAGGAAGGACAAAAAAAAACCAAACACTCTTAGATGAGCTTTCTTGGAAGAAAGTGCTAGTTCTTCAGTGCTGACAGTACAAAAGCCTTGTTTTCTTTAAAATGATACAAGTTGTGTCCTTCATAAATACTAATTAGCCATGCTACTGTAGCTAGTATATGTGCTATCATGTTCAAGCCAGTAGCAGTTGAAGCGAATGAAATCAGTCCAGTAGCTACAGATCCCGCCACGCTACATCAAACACAGATCAAATATTAAAAGCCACTGCTCCGACAGGTGCCAAACTGAGACCGAATTTTAGGCCGAATGTGTAACACCGCCAACCTCGCTCCTACCCATCAGTGGGTGCGATATGTCTCATCACACGGTGCTGAGCCCAGCCTAGCAAAGCGCCTCGCTCTACTGCACACAGCTCCAACACACACACTTTCACGCTCCCGCACACACACAGTGGCACAGTGGCAGTCCTGAGGTGCGACGCGCCTCTGACTGGCAGGGCTAATATCCACAGTGTTGTAAAGGCGGCGAGAGCGTAGGTGAACTGCGTAGCGCGTTGCTATCTGATGGAAGGCAGTGGCTGTGTCATCAACAGATGGTAATAAAACGGCAAGCCAGCCAGGGCCTCTGGTAAATAAATGGCGAGCCAGCCAGGGCCTCTAGTCAGCAAACCCTGCTGCAAATGAATACAATATACAGCACCAAGCGCAAGAGTGTCCCTCGGGTAGCTACGGCAACCGCGCTTCCAATCAGTTCTCTCCAAACCACCGGGCTCCTCCGTGGTCAGGAAGGTTCAGTCACTGCCGAGTTACTCCAGTGCCTCCGCGTTTCTTTTCTTTCTCAACCGTTTTCCGTCCTCCTCTCCAAGACGTCTCAGCTCAGGCTGTCCTACTTTTTCTTCATCTGCTCTGTCCAGCCGCTGTCCCCTTCAGTAATCCCAAACTTGAGCCTTGGGTGGGTTCTCTGCCTCCTGCTTTTATAGCCCTTGTCGCCCTCGTGCACATTGTTTGCACTGGGATTGTGTGTGCGTGCCCAAGCCTGCAGATGTACATCCCAAATATCAGTGATTTTTGTGAAGGCCGGCTGACAATGGCCTCCATTCAGACGGCCGAACAGAAGGTCAGTCACACACTCCTCGTCTCTTTTCATTCGGGGTTCTTCAATTTAGTTTTTTTTCCCCGTGCCACTGCTCTCTTTCTGACTGGCCTGACAGTTCAGCGCCTGTCAGGCACACAGAGAAGCTTCACATGGTCACGAGCTGATTCTTTCACTAAATGTTCTTGATGGGCTTCATTCAGTAATAGACAATAATACACGGCATATATCTGTGAATGCGCTCTTCTATGTTTAAATGTATAGGGTATATATGGAGCGTGTAAGGCCTCAGTGTCTGAAGCACCAGGTAACAGCGATGGAGCCAGGAATCCTTTTCAGTGAGAGACGAAAACGCTAAATATAGGCTGATCACTGTGTGTTCATTTATTTAAAATGTACAGGATGTGATTTAACAGGCAAGGTCATAGGTTTGTGTGTCACATGCTACCTTTTTGAGCAGGACTTCTCATTTTAGTCACATTTTATTAGTTATTCTGATTAAATAAATCAGTGAACACTACTGGAACTGTTGATCTCAGTTCCGTTCTACATATGCCCACATGCTTGTTCGTTTCCAGTAGTGAAACTGCTCCTTTTGTACAGTGGTCACACATACAAAGCCCTAATTCCTCTTGTTGGTCCATTTTACTATAAGCAACGTGGCCATGTATGCGTCACAGCTACTCCTGGGGCAGATTTTAGCTTGAGTTAAGGCCTTTGAATGCATTCCTGGCAAGACAATAGGTTCATTCTCACTGGCCTTGCCATGGAAATAATGCTATTAAAATAGCTCTACTGTTCTACTCATCATGATTCCCATTTTAAGCCATTTTGTCCCAAACGTAGTGATGTCCACCTGATTGTTAGCACCCTACATGATGCTACCGAGCTAGCAGGGTGAAGGCTACCACATGCTTCCTTCATGATTCGTGAAGCACCAGTGTATTTTTCCAAACTGCCACTAACTTGACATCATTGGACAGCTTGATCAAATCCCTGTAAACCTGCTTTGTGACGATCCCAAAAGTAACATGCGCTATACAAAATAACATGAACTGTACTGGACTGAGCTCATCGCACTTGGAGGAGAATGCCTGCTGCAAATTCTGTTACACGAGCTAACAAATGCCTGTGGCGGCTAGCATTACGCTGAGTGATGTGGGGAAAGGAAGGGTCACCATGTCCATCTAGAGAGGGTGAGGCCAATTACGCAATCTTGAACTCCCAGTTACGGATGGCTGTGGCATCACTGAGGAACGAACTCGCAATTTCCCGCTGAGAGAGATTCTGGATGCGTTTCAGACCATTTATGTATTAACATCAAGCCCAAAAGAAGAGGTGGCTCAATGTTTAGGTCTCAATTTCAGCATTTCAGAGATGCAGATATGATTACAACAGTAGCTATTTCACTTACGTCCTCAAAGACACGTCCTTCACCAAGTCACGTCAGGTTTTGACAGGGTTCTCTTTGAATACGAGCTCGCAAAAGGTCTGAATCACAACTGATGTTATAAAATGTTCTTTCACACGTTGCATGTAATTACACATTTCCACCAGAGAGGTCTCCAAATCCCCAAAACGTACATAGTGCAGCCTTGATCTCTGCAAATGAACAGAACTTACGCACTACAATTTGCAGAAAAATGAAAGGTTGTGGGTTTTCATAAACAAAACATCAAGCTTTTCAAACCTTTGCATACAACCACAGTTGTATTTGACATAGCCTAAGGGTGACATATTCGGCAAACTGCTGTGCTTTACGTGAACCTGCATTTCAGGATGGGTTCAAGCTCCCCCCCCCTTCTCCTCAGGTACGCCAGGTAAGTGACGGATGCTTTGTGAATGAAGGTATTTGCAGCTGCGTGTAAAATGAATGTGTCCCTCCATGAATGTGTTTTCCAAAGCATTTCTATTCACATTGTCTTCCCAAATTAGCTGAAATTGAACACTCACAGCCAAGTCCACCCTGTCACAAGCGACTGTCATTTCGGTGGAAGCACAGATGCCAGTTAATTTACGCACCTCACATTCATTACTGTGAACCTTCACGTGAGAGAGAGAGAGAGAGAGAGAGAGAGAGAGTGTTGTGTGTATGTGTGAGAGAGAGAGAAATTGCATTCCCATCCCTCTTCCTGTCTCCCCTTTCCAATTCTCATCCAAATCAAATTGTTAATGGGCTTCATTGGCGTTACAATGGAATAAGAGTTGCCAAAGCACTTAAGGGGCTTAAGACAGCTGCGTGAGGCTCATGTTAAACAGCGCAGCTCCACGCTCACCTCCCAATCCTGTTTATCCATTCCGAACCTGCTCCAGTTTGCATCCAAAATCATAGATATCGCAGTTTTAGGCTCCCAAATGGCAAAAACTCTAAGCTTTCCTATAGGATCCTCAGGTAGAACTTCTACAGCAAAAACTCTACTTGTATATCAGGTGGCAGAAATCTACTGAGTCCTACAGGCTACAGGAATTCCACCCATTTTTCTGTATAAGTTCTTTATAACTCACTCATTAAGAAGTAAACAAAGTAATTTGGGGTTTTATGTGAACTGTACGGAAGCCAGGAGCTGTTGCTATAATTTTCAGGATTGTTATCTTGAGATAACAAAACAAGTGACTCGTTATTTCAAGACAACAATTTTGTTATCATGAGGGAACAAGATAAGTAAACAGCAAGATAAATAACTTGTTATCTCGAGATATTGCTGTCTGTGTTGCTATGGTGACCAGCAGTCTGCGTGCCAACCTTCAGGGTTAAAGGGTGAATTAGCGGTTCTACATTAACTTCAGCGTTTTAGACCATTTCTTGTTAAACTGTGTTGAACGACCAGCAGAGCTTTATTTTACTGCAAAGGAGGATTATTTTATTTTTACCCGAAATTCTAATCCTGCTGTGGAGCCACAACAGCACAGTAAAAGAGTCACATGTTGCCGAGCCCTGAACTAGCTCCCGTTCCCTACCTGGATATTTCAGCCATAATCAAGAAACACAGTGGACATGTGAGAAATAAGGTGGATATGGAGAAAAGACGGAAGAAAAGTAAGAAAAAACGAGTGAGTAGAGAAGGATGTGCTGTGAATGGGCTCAAATCTGAATGACCCCCCTCCCCCCATGTCATTGTCCATCCCGGTGTTTCCCAGTAGACATCATCTTATGTCAGTTACGTAGACGTTGCCCAACCCTAGCATGTGCCACAGGCCTGGTCAGGTTGGGTCTCAAAGTCATGGGTACGGATCGGGTTCGGCCTTCGGCCTCAAGCCTGTGAGGATCTCTAGTCTTCGAGCTGCCACAGAAGGCCGCATATTTTCAAGCATGTTTGAGACCCTTAGCGATGAATCGGGTAGTGTGAGCACCAATACAAGCAACCAACAAGCAGCAGGAGCAGCGATAAGCAGCAGCCAGTAAGATTGCGTGAAAACTCTCAGGGAGCGAGGCGCAGGCAATCAAAACAAAACATGGAGAAGGGGTTATTGGAGTCCGCTAATATTGACCAAGGCCGCTCCGCACTGCTGCTACGGCTGCGTTTGGAGCCTGTGAGCGAATATTCCCAGCAGCTTCTTCATCCGTGCTGCCAATGGCCACTTGTATTCGCTACAGGCCCAGAAAACTGAGAAGAGGCAACAACTACGGCGAGGTTCTCAAGCTCCAGTGTGGCGCATGATAGACACTTCCTTGCATTTGTTTCTGTGAGACAGTGAGATTTTGTCGTGAGGCGCTTTGTCACAGATCTCAGCAGGTGAAAGACTGTGCAGTGTGTGAGCCCCGTGTGCGAATGCTTGCGAGGTGTGTACTCTGCTTTGTCAACAAACAACAGGTTGCGAGTGAAGTTGCTTGTGTAGCGTGAGCGGTTTCATGGTTCTGAGATTTTGAAAGACATGCTGTGTCCTCCAGGCCTCACTATAGAGTCTACTGGCTTGGCGGTAAGGTCCAAGCGTTTCTATGGTAACCAAATAAAAACCATGGGATGGTGCATTGATTTAAATCTTAAAAATTCCGTGGGATCATACAGCATTTCTATGGTAAATGAAATGCATGAAAAATAGATATTTGTGGTCCAGACTCCAGAGTGAGCACTGGTTAATTTTTTTTTGCCAACCTATAGGATTTGCGGGTGTGATTTCTATGGTAAAAACATAAAAAGCATTGGTTTACTAGTTAAAACCATAGATAGCCTATGGAATCCAGGTATGATGATAAGGTCCTATAGGATTTATATGCTAATAAGGTCCTATAGGATTTCTATTGTACTAAGGTCCTATAGGATTTATAGTAGTAAGGTTCTATAGGATTTCTATGGTAATAAGTTCCTATAGGATTTCTATAGTAATAAGGGCCTATAGGATTTTTATGGTAATAAGGTCCTATAGGACATATATAGTAATAAGGTCCTATAGGATTTATATAGTAATAGGGTCCTACAGGATTAATGTGGTAATAAGCTCCTATAAGATTTCTATGGTAATAAGGTCCTAAAGGATTTCTATAGTAATGAGGTCCTATAAGATTTCTATGGTAATAAGGTCCTAAAGGATTTCTATAGTAATGAGGGCCTATAGGATTTCTATCGTAATAAGGTCCTATAGGACATATATAGTAATAAGGTCCTATAGGATTTATATAGTAATAAGGTCCTACAGGATTAATGTGGTAATAAGGACGTACAGGATTTATATAGTAATAAGGTCCTATAAGATTTCTATGGTAATAAGGTCCTAAAGGATTTCTATGGTAATGAGGTCTTAAATGATTTCTATAGTAATAAGATCCTATAGGATTTATATAGTAATAAGATTCTATAGGATTTCAATGGTAATGAGGTCTTATGGGATTTATATGCTAATAAGGTCCTATAGAGCAGAGCTTACACGGCAGGTTTCTCGTTTAAACCATTTAATGTAGCTTAAAAATGAACAAGAACCATAGATACTGCAGTTCCAGGCTCCAGAATAATGCGATGGTTAACATTTTAGCCACCCCAAAAAGGTCCTATAGGACAAAAAAACAAAAACAAAGATCATAGAAATTCCAGCTGCAGACTCCAGGCGTAGGAAACACATAGCCATGATTTCCCATAATAGCATCGCCTGGGCTCCATTCATATCTTCAGTGGGGTCAGCCTTCTATAGGATATAGTTTCAAACAGGAGGTTGTTTCCTTCTGATGAATAATGCAACCATGTAACTGCCCAAAAAAATAAATAAATAAAAAAAGCACGCAGGCATTGGAGGGTAGCACCGCACCATGAGGCGTCGAGCGTTTGTGTGGTCCTGGAAACGAATCGCATCCTGATCCAGTCAATTCAGTGGTGAAATTGCGTCATGTGGACTAAAAAAAAGGAATAAATACAGCAAAAAAATAAATAAACACAACACAAAAAAAGAGACCTACACAGAAAGGAAACCTCTGCAGAAAGCTCGCTGGTGAGGAAGGCCTGAGGCAGTGGGTGGGCAGCCAGCGGCTGTGCATGCAGGGATTGGTGGAGTGTATCAGCGGAGAAGGTGGAGGAGATGCTGCGCTGATCCTGTGTTCTGCTTATGGTAGATTAAATTCTCCCTCCTGTCCTTCTGGCTATTTCTTAGTGTGGGAGATGCTTGAATGTTATGCGCTGCGTGAGCATGTGTGTGTGTGTGTGTATGTGAGAGCGAGAGGAACAGGGGAGCGGTATATAGGAGTGGGCATGTGGGTCTGCCTGTGTGTGTGTGTGTGTGTGTGTGTATGTGTGTGTGTGTGTGTGTCAGATGACTGACTTGGCGCTCCGCCTCTCTCCCTCTGTGTCTTGTTGTTTGTTTGTGCAGGGCTTTTATGCCAGGCCGGCAGCCATTACTCAATCAGACAGCTTCCTGTGAGCTTTACTCATTAAAGCAAGTCTCTAACTTTCAGCCTATGAACACTTAACACACTCCATAATACTCCACACTGGGTCCTATAGGGCCCTGTAGCATCTCTATGGTGAAATGATAAAACCATAGATATCAACATTGCAGGTTCCAGAGTGGATTACTGATTAGAAGCATAGAAAAGCCAATAGAATACACAGGTATGATATCTATGGTAAAAAACAAAAAAACAAAAACAAAAACAAGTTAACACGATACGTTCCAGAATTTATTACAAGTTAGAACAATAAAAAACCTTTAGAACATACAGAAATGATTTCTATGGTAAAAATAAATGCATAAACACCATAGATATTAGTGTTGCACATTCTGGAATGGATTACTAGTTAAAACCATAGAAAACATGTAAAATCAACAGGTATGAGTTCATAAAAACACCATAGATATCAATGTTGCAGGCTCAATGGACTATTAATGAGAACCGTAGACAACCTATAGAATCAACAGGTATGATTTCTACGGTAACAACATAAAAAACCATAGATATCACTGTTGCAGGCTCATCGGACTATTAATGAGAACCACAGACAACCTATAGAATCAACAGGTATGATTTCTATGGTAACA
>JAILXH010055915.1:0-13597 GCA_023558415.1 Piaractus mesopotamicus | reverse complement strand
ATGTCACTACCGAAACACAATGAGTTTTATTCCATAGGCAGAGCCTTCTTTTAGCCACACCCCTGCATTTTATAGCAGGAAGTGAGACTGCATCCCTGTCCCTCATGGCCTCATGGTGAGCAGTTAGATCCCACTGTTCCGAAAAAAAAAAAAATGTGTTTTTTAAGTGTCTCCATACTGTTCATTGCCAGTTTCACAGATCAATAAACAGCAATAATACAATATGTTTAGTTAAGCCTCTTCAGAATTGTTTTTAAGCAGCTATTCAGCTCTGTGACTTCAGTGACAGATTCATAGTTCCAAATGTGTCCCCCCGGGTGTCACACTTACTCTTACGCCCTTGTCCATATATGTATGACCCTATGTCCTGACATTGTGTAAAAGCAAACCTATGTGTATGTATGTGTTAAACCTCAAGGCAAAGGGAGGATGAGGTGTGGGTTTGATCTGCTGGGTGGACGGCGGTTTTTGCTTCCTGGGATGTTGTTTGCCATCTCATTTTCTCACCTCACTCCCGTTTGACTTATTACAATGGAATGCCGGAGCGAGGCGTGTCCTTCCCCTTCCAGCGAGCAGATGAAGGGGAGAGGTGAGATGGACGAAAAAATGCCTTTGTGAGCTCTTGTATGAAGGAAGCCCAATCCCAAAACAAACGATGGACCCAATCCACACACCTCTCCTGCCAACACCTTAAGGGTCAAGCCTTGGGTTATTCCTCAAGCCGTGTTTTCTTGGGAGATAAGACGCTTCTTGCGAGCGGGTGTCGAAGAGGAAACCGCAGCAAGGAACTAAATGGCTTTCTCAGCTGTATAACATTCAGGCATGCTATCCGCCCTCCCATCAACACGGGCCAATTAAAATAAAAGAAGCCCTGTCCTGTTTGCAATGCTTGAGCACAGGCCAACTTGTGAACTCCCTTTACTGTTCCAAATTTCCATCCAGAACGACTGCAGCACTCCATCTTCTGAAAAGATGGACACATTTGACTTGTACATGCTTCACTGACAAATGCTTTCACTTGTGAAAATGAGAAATCGTAGCACACAACTCATTTCTCAGTTTTCATCAAAATTACATTTAGAATGTGTTAATGCGTTCTAATTATATGCATTTTGTTTCTGTGTGAAAGGTCACACTGTTCATCTTGATAGTGTGGAATTGGAAACTTGAAACTCAATGCTCTATGGTGACTTACAACACTGTGGCGGTCCAGTGGTCCAAAATCTATTGTTTTGGCAAAAAAAACATGCTGCCATTTCATATTATTTTGAATCAGATTTCTACCAGTGTTGTATAAAGCTTGGCTTCACAACATTTGCTATGTCTATGTTTGTCAACAGCTAGCAAAAGTAATATTCAACCAAAAGAGAAATTGTAGCACACAACTTAGATTTCCTCAAAATACCTACATTTATCAGGTAGTTTTTAATTTCAAGGTCCTGTGAAACATAGTTGCATTTTCTGTCTGTTTCAAATACTCTTTTTAACACGCCCTCATAAAATTGGCAGACAAAGCAATCATAAAGCAGCAATGAATTATTTGAAAAATGCTTTCAAAACTATAGTGGAGCTGCTGTGGTCATACTGGGATTTAGGTAGCAAACTATTCCACCAGTTATAGTTGCTGATTGCTAATTTATTAACTTTCTTTTCTTTACTAGCATGCCAGTTAGCATCACTGGTCCAAAGCAAAGTTTATAGCAAGACAAAGCAGTTATTCCCAGGATTTATATATGTCATGTTCAGACTTCTCAAAGAAATTTGCAGTACAAAGTTTGCATGGCTTGCTAATTAGGTCACTGAGGCTAATCTAGCCGAGGGAGAGTGTGTTTCAATTGACAGATCCGCTCCTCGCTAACCCCACCTCATGCTGCGAGCGATCACTTGTGTAATGTAGGTGTGACGCACTTCCGAATGGTGAGTCAAAGTTGTTGAGGGCATGTTAAAACCAACAGTGAAACATTAGCATAGCGCCGTTCCTAACTCTGCAGTTTTGGTTGTCTACAACAAAAGTGTCTGGCACGGCAGCGTAGCAGTTCGCACTTGCGAACAGTACATGGATAATTTTTTTCACACATGTTCTGCCGTCTTCTCTTGTTGCTGGACAATATCTCTGAAAATGGTTGAGATGTACATTAGGCTTTAGAGCTGTGAGAGGAGGAGAGAAAAGTAACAGATGAAAAAGAAGTGGAAAGCAAGGAGTGATTCTTTAGCACTACTCGCATGGGCTTGCAGATGTGTGGAAATATGTTTGATCTTCTGAGTCATCCAAATCTCACATTTGTTCTGCGACTTTCATGAAAATCCTTGCCACCTCAGGTGTAAATTGGATTCTTGGGTGTTAGAATGTGTTTTCAACAGTGAAACCCCTGTATTTCAGATATTTCCAGGCCCAGGGGTCAGGATCTCAACTGCACACTGTGTTCTGTACTGCACCATTAGCGTGTTAAATGGTGTACAACTGAATGAGCTTTGGCCAGTAATGGCAATATAGGCCAGAAGTGGCTAACTGTGGTCCTGGAGGGCCAAATCACCAAACCGTGTTGGACATAGAATTTGCCACCCTTGATGTAGGCCATGTAAAGAAATCTAGATTGGATCAAAAAAGCTTGTGTGTATCAGTGGTCCTGTAGTACCCCCCGCCTTGCATTTAAGTTTATTCCCTGCTCTCAACACGCCTGATTCAACTTATCAGCTAATTTCCAAGCCTTCCTGAACTGAAGTGAGTGTGATGGAACAGGAAATCATCAAAATGTACAGGACAGGGGTACTTCAGGGCCAGGGTTGGGAACCTGTGGTGTAGATAAACAACAGGCTATGCAGTACATGCTCTATATCACAAACTGAATCGAAATTAAAATTTAAAGTAAATAATACAAGCAAACTGGACAAAAAACAGCATAAGTTACTAGATATCACGTTCAACTGTCACAAGTTTCACTTAGCCTTTAGTATTTTTGCGGCTTTTTCAGACTCAGCATTAAAGCTAGCCTACAACTACCAAAGTGGACAAACACACCATAAATAAAAACTTTTTCATTTGTCATTAGTCTAGAGGATGTTAAAAACAACAAATGACATGGCTGTTGATGGATTGCTAAACTAAGTAGTAAGAACTGATGAAGTTCTGGATTGCTGTTAGCTAACTTAGATTGTTAGCTCACTTAGCAATTAGCTAGATAGCATGCTCCCTGCTGAAAAAAACCAGCACAGACCTGCATGGAATCATGCTATTCTTATTCTAGTTCAGATGGTCACCCCGCATGGTCATGTTGGTTGACCAGCATACCAGCATCCAAAACACAGTATAAGCTGGTTACACTGTTTTTTCTAGCAGGGCTGGCTGACATGTTTAGTAGGATGGTTTGTAGTTTGAATGCAGCATTAGTGCCAAAACATGTAAAAAGGATTTTGTAAAGTATTTGTGAGCTGCTACAAGAAATGTTTTTTCAGCTTTCGGCTGATTTGCCAGCATTGCACTCTGTCTGCTGGGTTAAAAATTAGAACATCAACAGCTTGCTTTGGAAAACTCCACATCAGTAATTAACTCTGATCAACCTGTGACATCACACAGATTATGATGTTTATAGTGTGGGATCTATGGGACTATGGAACATCTACTGACAGGAAAACAAAATGAAGAAATAAGCTTCTGTACGTAAGTGCCCTGAATGTCGTGACACCCTTCCATTTCCAGTCTTTAACCTTTTCCTGTCTTATCTCTCAAATGCCAGGGCCTGCACTCTCTCTCTAACCGTTTAAAGACGTCACTGAGTGCCCTGCACTTAGGGAGGTGTGTTTTCCCAAGAAGCCTCCATTCCCCAACTGAGCTAGAAACAGGAAATGGCAATCAGAAGCTAGCAGGTGCCCTTTACTTACCATTACTGCTGATAACCATGCATGTGTGTTTCTGTGTACATAAGCTTTGTGGTCATTACTGAAAATGCAGCAGACTGAAAATCTCCTGGAGACACTGTAGTTCACCATTAAAGGAAGAGTTTGACCAAACATGCTACCATACCTGCTGAAAAAAACATCACAGAGCTGGCCTATGCTGGTTTATGCAGGTCTAGTGCTGGTTTAGCTTGTCACCCAGCATGGTCTTGCTGATTGACCAGCATATCAGCATCCAAAACACAACATATGCTGGTTACCAATTATGCTGATCTATGCTGTTTTTAGCAGGGATAGCTAACTATAGCTAACAATAAATGGAAGACAGCAGTTACCAATTAGCATGATTTTATTAGCAATGTATTAGTGGCTGTTAATTCATTGTTAGCATTATTAGCATTTTAGACCAAACCTTTCTGCCCAAATCCCATTGAGAGCTACTTTGCCTACTTTTCCAAGCACACAGCTTTTCCACATTTCGCTAATTAGAATTGTGCTTTGTGCCAGTGGCCCTGAATTCTGCAGGCTAATGCAGGCCTTTGTCTCTCTTACTTCCTCCATAAAACATGTGTTCCTCTCTACTCACACCATTGCTGCTTCCTAGGCTCAGGGCGTAATGGTCTATTTCACAGTCTAATCATTAGCCAATTGGACCTAATTGAAATGCATGCTAAAAATCATTCAGAAAGACACATGCGCTGATCTGTGATTGCATAATACTTGCATTCTAATAAAAAAAGGAGAATAAAGCCTCTTAGATTTCCTCTCAAGTCATGGCTCATAGTCCAGGAGAGGAAAAGAAATCAACCGGTCCTTCTCTCTTGTTATGCGCGAGCTAGTTCTAATAATTTTAAAAGCTGAAAACTTCTTAAGCCCATAGAGCTGGTCTATACATAGAAAATGAACAGAACAAATTAAGTTGTGTCTTGTTCAATATGTAGCGCAATAACAAGAAAGTACTTTGCATGGCAACCAGACTTTAGAACCCCTCATCCAATACTGAAAGGACCTGTCCAAGCTACGCCCACAGATGCATTCTTTCATGGCAAATGTTAGGGACGTTTTACAGACCACTGAGAAAATTAGATTGCTAGATTAGGTGGCTTACCCTTAATCTGCAACTTTAGTTTAGAGATTAGATATGCTACATAACGATGACATGCCACATTTAACAGCCAGATTACATTGTAGCTAATCATACCTTGGCAGTTTGGCTGAGTTGCCACCATGTTAACATTACCTTTAATGTTAGGTCTAACAGTGTGACCTTTCAAAGGTCTAACAGTATGACCTTTCACACACATACAAAATAAATATCATTCAACATTAATAACACACTCAAAATTTGTATAATTTGACAATGCTACCATTTTTCATTAGGCAGAACAGGTTTTTTGGGATCGTCCAACCTTGCAAGAGTTGCCATGAATGAAAGTATTAGTGGGCAGGTCACAGATAGGTCAGTGAAGGCCACATAATTAAAAAAAAAAAGAAAGGTGCTTAGAAAGTTGTCTTGCAAGGGAAAGCAAAAGAAACAGCTACACCACAAAAAAGACTGAAATGTAGAATGCTTAGAAAGTTGTCTTGCAAGGGAAAGCAAAAGGAACAGCTGGGGTCTTGGCTAGGTTGCACTGTGCCACTTGGCTGCTGCAAGGGAAGTCCTGTGAAAGGAGAGGAGAGGAGGGGGTGGCCTCGGGAGAGGAGGTGGGTGGGAGTGGGGTTGCGGGGCTTGTTTCCTGAAAGGGCAGCTGAGCACTGTAAGCGGGCCAAGGAGGGTGCTGGGAAAAGTGTGGCGGGGGCTTCCTACCGGAGAGAGCAGAGCATGGAGAACAATGCTGTGAAACGTTGCCAACACCCACAGCAGGTCCCTCTGGAGTGACCTCCATCCATCAGCACTGGCCTGTTGTGGGACAGCACGTCCAGCAGCTACACACCAAAACCCAGTGAAACAATTTTTGTGCTGATCTAGAATCAGCTTTGCCTATAGGAGGCGAAGGCACTGCGAGACTTCACAGTCACTTCTTGGCTGGTGCCTTTCAGAGGGTGTGAACCACCTCCAGCACCTCTAATTAAACACGTTTGATAAGCGTGAGGAAAAGCCTGACACCATTAGCAGGAAACCTCACCCTGCTACGCATGTACAGCAACTGTGACAGGCACAAGGCTCAATGTAAATACTGTTAAGCTTTCAGTGGTTTGCAAGATGTTTGTGTGTTTGTTCTGATCAAAATGAATAATGGACCCATTGCTATTTCTGCCGTAAACATGCTAACATGCTTCCGACAGCAGTGTGGCTGCTGTAGAATACATTTTCAGGTTTAAAGACTAGGAGATGATGTATTTTAAAGGTAGTTCAAAGTAAAACTACAACTGCTTTAGGCTGGATTTTTGGATTTTTATTTTTCTTATGAATTAATTTTTTATTAACAGAAGGTAGCAAGACTGAACTGCGTTAACTTTCCTCCAATAATCATTAAAGCGGAACGAGCAGATGACAGAAATGACTCATCAGACGAGGAGGCTAACAAGCTAAAAGCTAAAGCTAGCAAAGAAGCTACCTGGCTATCTAGATCTATCTTACTTCGGTTTCTTTGTTCTGGCTAAAAGGGTAAAAAACTTTTCTCTGGTGTCCATTTTGTGCTTAAAAAAACAGAATCAGTTTCTGTTTTCTTCACAACTTTGTTTCACAATGAGGTCAGAGTTACCTTAATGCTAGCTTGATTCTATTACTAATCCTATATTAGTGGTAACTCTATAGATAATAATCAGTGGTAAGGCTAGCAGATCTACCGTATCTACCATAGATGCTGCATTGTCTGTTGTTCTCTATCTGAGGTTAAGTCTCTACCAGTGCATACATCTGTTCGTCCACCATGTTTTATAATCAAATTGGCCATAACTTCCTTATTACTCAATCGATTTTCACCAGATTTGTTTTGTTATATTCCTCAGACATTTCTGCCGTTGCTGATAAACAAAATTTGAATCAGGAAGCTGAGGAGTGTCCGAGTAAATTACAGGCAGTGATGGGATTTCTCTTGAGCAAACAGACAGCAGAACACATTACCATTAACATGTTTATGATCTAGATTTTAAAAAATCTTAACAATAAATACCTGTCATAAAAATACAAAGCAAATGTACATACACATGTATTTATGGTCCAATGGTACAGTTCAGTCAAAGTGTTATAGAAAATTATCAGAAAGTGCAAAGAAAATTTCTTTGTTTTGACAATTTGCTTACACCTGTGTAAATAGGGGATGCTAAAAATAAATAAAAATAATATCTAGGTGGGAAATACCCCCTGGTATTTGGGGGGGGGTGGTCCCATGTTGTTTGGCTACTGGCTGCCAACTCACTTGCCATAGCAGCACTGATGCTAGTTTCAATGGCAAAAAAAATGTCGTGTTTAACAATTCTTCTTTTGGAAAAGCTCTTTTCTGGTTTGCTAATGTGGTCTTCCACACATGAATCGAAATAAACTTAAATCTTAAACATTTTGTATTTTGTCTTCGGTTTCAGAAGTGAGTAACAAAGTTTTTCAGAGGTGTCCTGAGCATAGTTACAGTTGTTAGGCTATGAAGGACCGACTGGGCAAACCAATTTGCTGCAGCGGCACCCTGAGGCAGACCAGTGCTGCATCTCTAGATAGTTAAGAATACCAAAGACAGAAACTTGCTGATTGTGAGTGAAGCAACTGAACAATGAACTTTCCCTGAATTTGTGAGTGTCTGTTTTTCTGAAATGGAAAGCGTAATGTCAAAGTAAGTGAACTTTCAGGGCCCTCTTAGAATTTTGATTTTGAGCCATTCAGGGGGATCCAAGAAGTTAATGAGAAGGTCCTGGACTCCCCCTTGGACCTCCTGTATTTTGCACCTTGCATACATATTCAGGTTCCACATATTGCTCTCAGTTGCTTTAATTTATATTTTATAACTGTGGATGTGCTGGGTAGCTGTCAGGTGCAGCAGGGAAAGTATTCGGTGCCCATCTGACATGAAAAACTGACATGAGCTCTGGTAGAAACACAATAGTCTCACACACATCAGCAAATCAATGAACATGTGAATCACTTCTAATCTTTATGAACACAAAAAATACAATAAACCCCCCAAAAATCAGTGTGAAAGTGCTAATCTAATGTGAATAATCCGTACAGATTAAAGTATGCTGTACCTGCAATGCACACTTACTTAACATTAACAATCATTGCAGGTAAACGAATAAGTACTTCATATCAAGTTCACACCCTGTATAGGTTAATAAATGAAATAGGCTTAATACAGAACCAGAGTAAAAACAATTACACCAACAAGGTCTCTGTGCTTCACCAATCATGTCTGTACATATTCACACAAACACGAGTGTCGATCGCTTTGTTATATAATCCTATTCCACTTTCTGAGTGCTATCTTCTTTAAATAGTATAATTTCAGTATCTTTCTTAAACTACTGCTCTGCAATTGTACTGAATGGCCAAAAATGGAGATGCCATAGGTGACCCCAATGCGGCATCTATGTATGTAGGACTGGTTGAAAACACAGGGATTCCCTGTGTGTAATGCATGCTGGGTATTATGAGAGAACACTGATGAACGAAAACAATATAAAATTGTGAATTAGGTGAGATATAACATAACAAACAAAGCTTTAAGCTCTAGTTTTAGCCAGAATACCCATTAAAAAAATAAGTTAAAAAAACAAAACTAAAAACTAAACTCTTAGGGACTTCATAAACAAATGCTACAGTGAATTATGTTAAAGTGGCCAAGAATGAAAGATAATGTAGACCAGTTAGCATCTCGTCTGCATAATTCACCTCTACCAGCTTTCACTCATTAGCTATGTTAGCATTTTGGGCACTGTATTCCTTTTCAGTACCATGAAGGAATAAGTAATCACCACACATACAGTAGACTAGAGCACCACACTGCAAATGAGAAGACATAAACGTGACCTGAATTCGAAATGCTTCCAGGAGGTTTATATACATGCAAATAACAGAAGGTTGAGAGGCACACGGAGGCTAGGCTCATGGGCCTTCTTTGACTTAACACACTTTCCATGCCTGAAGCAGTTGAGCGATTTATTTATATCCCTCTGCTCTTAGCACACCTAATTTGTATTTCCGCTCTGCTGCTTTTGTCTCTAGAGTGCAGGTGACGGCAATTGAAATTTGTTGTTTCCTTACATCCCAAACACATCACTGTCAACCAGCTAGCTTAATTTTTCCGAAGGAGTTATTTCAGTATTGGATAAGGGCATCCCCTCGCCAGAGGGGAGGTTTATAAAAGAAGCGCAGGACATGCCAGAACTTCTGTCAAATGACTTTAGTGTTTTCTCTTGGCAGTTGGTATAGTACAATATATAAAGTCAGAGACCAGTACAAGTTACTCATTTTTCAGGAGATATTTCTGAGGAGATTCGATATAAGACAAGCCACTTGTATAAGTAAGGGGAAAGTCAAAGGTACTAAAAAATAAATGAAAAAATGGGACTTTCCAAAACCTGTTCAAAAAATGGGACACCTGACACCCACGCAAGATCTGGTAGACCACCAAAACTGTCGCCATCACATAAGCAGCAGTTAGGGTTTTCATATTTGAGAGAGAAGGGAATTAACCAGCTTTTGCTTTAGTACACACATATATTTATCCAATCCTTCCACTGTAAGAAGAAAACTCAGCTGTCAGAATCACTTACTGAGGAAAAAAACTTGAAAATTAAACAAAGAAGCTGCTGGCGTTCTCAGAACAATGGACTGACCACCCCTGAGCCCAGACCACAAGATCACTGAAAGTGACTTGTATTGTGAAAAGCAGAAAATGCAACCAACTTCTTAGACTGAACTTTGGAGGTGTGTAAAAATATAACTGAAATTGAGTCTCCTAAAAAAAGAATGGAAACTATATCAAGACAAAGTGTGGACACACTAAACACTGAAGTATTTTACACTAAAAATACTTGGTCAGGCTTCTGTGGAAATTTCATCATTTAGGCTTCTATTAAATGTTTCCTGTTACAATAAAATTGGAAATTAAATCAATGAACAGGGGTCTCTGAATTTTGCACATCACTGTACTTAAACACCAACCTCTTAGAGTAGCTGTGGCTGGGCAATATGTTAGGCCTATACACCTGGTTTATTTTGACCCAGCTTGTCCATTTTCCTTTTTGGAAATTCTCACATTGCAAAAACAGAATCGGATGTATACAGTCAGAACTACTTCCTCCACAGCTTTCCTTGTCATGCGCAGGCCTTAAATTTAGATCAAGCAGGTCACACAGTCTTAGCATTGTCCTCTAAACTGGTACTCCAGGGAAGGATGCGGTGACTCTGTGACTGGAATGTGCCTCACAGGCAGTGTGCGCCATTGGTCACGTTTTAATGGTCAGTACCTCAAAAATACACGTACACACGGATGCTGCGAGACGATGGACACGTCTGTTTCCACAAAACAACAGTTTTTCCAGCGTTATTATTCTGGAAGTTGGAGGTAACCTTAGCTATGAATGTGCACTTAGAAGGGGCGAGTTGGAGAAGTGAAACTGAAAAAAGCTCAGGCTTTCACTGAGAACTGAACTTGTGGTTTGCTTTGAGGAACATGAACACTTGAGACAGGATGTGGGGCAACACCTTTTATTGCTCCAGAAACCTTGGACTGGGCTGTGTTTTTTCCTAAAGCAGTGTATTCATTTGAGGGATTTCCTAATCTTTTCCCGCTACCAAATTGCTATCAGACACTATGTGACAATTATATAACCAGAAGTGTGTGGACACCCTTAATTTTTAGGTTCAGGTGTTTCAGCCACACCCATTGCTAACAGGTGTATAGAAATCAAGCACATAGCCTCTGCAGTCTCTATAGACAGACATTTGCAGTTGAGTTTGAATGGGATGTACTTAAAAGCTCAGTGACTTCTAACATGGCACTGTCATAGGATGCCACTTTTACCACAAGTCAGGCTTATGAAATTTCAGTCTTGCTATACCCCAGGAAACTATAAGTGCTGTTATTGTGAAATGCAAGCGTCTAGGAGCAACAACAGCTTAGCCACAAAGTGGTAGATCACACAGAGCCGGGCTGCCAAGTGCTGAAGCCCATTCTCTGTTGCATCACTCACTGCAAACCTCCAAACTATCTCTTAAAGCAACATCAACACAAGAGCTGTGTCATTAAATTGGTTTCTATAGTTGAACAGCTGAGCACAAGCATAAGATGGGCTGGAATGGTGTAAAGCATGCTGCCACTGGACTCTGGAGCAGTGGAAACTCTGATGTGGTGAATCATGTTTCACAATCTGGCAGTCTGATGGACAACTTTGGGTTTGGCAGATGCCAGGAGAACATTACCTACTGGATTGCATAGTGCCATGAGTAAAGTTTGGTGGAGGAGGGATAACCGTCTGGGTCTGTTTTTCAAGGTTAGGACTCGACCCCTTAGTTCTATGTAATGCTGCAACAGACAAAAACATTTTTGACGTCCAACTTCGTGACATCAGATTGAGAAGGCTCTTTCCTGTTCCAGCATGACTGTGCACCTGTGCAGACAAGTGAGGTCTATCAAGACATGGTTTAACAAGTTTAGTGTGGAGGAACCCAAATGGCCTGCACAGAGCACCTTTGGGATGAATTGGAAAGTCGATTGCGAGCCAGGTCCTCGCGTCCAACATCAGTGTCTGACCTGGCAAATGCTCTTTTGACTGAATGGGCACAGATTCCCACAGACACACTCCAAAATCTTGTGGAAAGCTTCCCAGAAGAGTGGCAGCTGTTATAGCTGCAAAGTTGGGGCCAGCTCCATTAATGCCCATGTTTTTGGAATGAAATGTCCAACAAGCTCATATAGGTGTGATGGTTAGCTGTCCACATACTTTTGACCATGTAGTGTATGTCTCGACTGCAATTAACTGCCTTTTTAGTTAGAAAGGCCACCACTGACATCCAAGAACTAGTTCCAACCAGGGCTGTGAAAATCAGAGTTCTTCACCTCACCACTGTCTCGTGTCTTTTGAGAATTGCAAAGGTGCATTTAAACACTACAAAACTACAGCTTATGGTTAATATACATGTTCTTCATGTATATCAACCATGAAAGCACATAACTCTCTATACTAGCAGGTGGCAGTAGTCTGGATTTAAAAAATAAAAGAAGAAGAAATGATTTATCTCATATAAAAGATTCTCTAACATAGATGGCAACCCTCTGCTGTTTGGTATCGGTTTGGCTAATCAAATTAGACTTTCTAAGTTCTAAGCCAATTATATCCAACCTTGACGTGAGAGAAGCGTCATGAGCCCAGCATTAGTACTTTACAAAAGTTTTAATGAAATCATTACTTATCACTGCTATTATAATACTCTAAAATACTGATGGTTACAAACTATAGCCATTTAGTTCTGTATATGCTTCCACTATTAATGAGTGTTGCTGCTGCTGAAGCTAAAATTAATAGCATTTAGAGCCGCTGTTAGAGACAATTCTTGGTTGCCAGGCGCTGTTTGCTGCAAACTGTTGTGCAATGCAAATATACCATTTATTGCTTGAAGATAAATACATAAAATTGAAATAAAATGAGCAGGAAAAGTGCACAGTTTGGACAGGTTCCGGATTGCCAGTTAGATAAATGTGCGCTACTTTGTCCTGCTTCAGCTCATTCTTCTAGTATAAAACAAAGGAAATTGTAACCAGTGAGGCTCAATGAATACGTCTACTTTGGTAGTTAAATCCTGGAGATTCATGAGTTATTTAGGTTGTCATTCAGGTAATTATGATGGACCAATGTATGAGAAACAACACACAGCATACCATTTTCAGTTATTTTACTATTTTATTTTTATTTATTTATTTTATTTAAGCCACTTAAGTGATGCTGTATCGTGGCTATGAGGCTCTCTGGACTGGGGACCTGATTGACGTAACATTGCAGCCTGGGCTGGCTTCTGGACCAGTAGTGATCGGCTGTGCCACTCGGGCTCTCTGCCTAAGCGACGCTATGTTGCAGCTATAAGGCTGCCTGGACTTGTGGTGTCTGGCTTCAGGAAAATGCTACCCCTTAATGGCTAGGAACATTTTCGGCCTTCAAGACTTCCCGGGCTGGCCTTCTGTGTGATGCACCGTAGTTGTGTGAGACTTTGCCGCGCAGGACTCTTTTCAGGCTAGCTAAGTGATTCTATACTGTGGTCAGTGAAATGTGTGTGTGTGTGTGTGTGTGTGTGTGTGTGTGTGTGTGTGTGTGTTCTGTGTTATGTATTGTTGATTATGTATTTTGTTATTTCTGACTGGAAGGCGTAAAAGTGATGGTGATGATGATTTAAAAGAGCAGTGAACAGGTATGTACCAGTCATTTATCACATACTTTTTCAAAGTATTTACTCTTTTGTTGGACATACCATTGTGAAAAAAAAGGCACGGTGCTCTAAATGAACACTAACTGTCGCAACATCACTTGCTGGTACTCGTCTCACAAAACTTTTGGGTTTTTTCTAATATTAGACATATCATGGCTCATTAAAAAACAGATACAGAAAACATGTAGAAGGCCAACAGAAGCAGAAGCACATTGCAATCTACGTCCACAAAGTAGCACTTTGTAGGGTACTCAGGTATGAGCTCTGTTTACTCTCATTCACTCACTCACTCACTTTTTTAAACCAAACATTGCCGTCTCCCTTTTGGGGGGGGGGGGGGGGGGGGGG
>JAILXH010055830.1:3133-18253 GCA_023558415.1 Piaractus mesopotamicus | reverse complement strand
GCAGTGAGAGAGAGAGAGAGAGAGAGAGAGAGAGAGAGAGAGAGAGAACAGAAAGTCTCTGATGATATAGAATCATCTGTGAGATCGAGGAGCAAATGAATCTTTGTTAATGCATTTTTAAGCATGCATGAAGACTCAGCAACTCGTTTTTCCTACAAAACATGGTTTGATTATTACAGCGCAAGTCTGCCAAGTGACGCTCTGATGTTTTGGCCTGTTTTCATACTACATACTTAAAAAAGATGGTTCTTCAAGGGTTCTTTAGAGAACGCAATAGTTTTACTTGTAAGTTCTGTATAAAACCATTTTATGCTCACATTTTTTTAATGGTGAAATGCTTCTTCAGATTAATGGAGAATGTGTTGTATAAGGTTCTGTATAGAATCCTTTGGAAAATGGTTCTATAAAGCACCAAAAAGGGTTAAAAAAGTACCATAAAGCTTGATATTGTGACAATAGCAGAACACTTTTTGGTGCAAAATGGAACCATTTTAAAAAAAAGGTTCTCTATAGAACCATACACAACACATTCACCATCAATCTGTAGAACCATTTCAGCATGCAAAGAACAATTTAACCATTAAGCATATCCTTCCAAAACTGTGACAAACCATATTTTATATGTATAAATTATATGGATTGACACCTATGCAATAACAAGAACTTCTACCTCTCTATCCTCTTGGATCTTCACAGCCAGACTCCTTCCATTTTACCTTGTTTTACACATTCTAATTTAAAACAAATCCTTTTTTAAACAATTTTTGGCTCCTCTTGTTCAATTATATAAGCAGACATATTACTGAAGGCACTAAAACTGCTTAAACACCATGTGATTAAACCGTTGCCTGTGGTGAATATTGAGCAAATGAAGAAAGTGAGGAGAAACTTATTCACTTCATGACAAATGTTTTGCAGATATGCGCTGTCTGTGGGAGGCAGATCATTTGCAAAAGACAAACTGAATGGAGTCCCATTTCAGATTCCTAACCCAGGCTGTGTGCCGACAGCTCTGTCTGTCTCTCTCTCTCTCTCACACACACACACACACACACACACACACACACGCCAAGTAATCCCAAACACATTCAGTGATGTTAAGGTCTGGACTCTGGAATTGTTCTGAGAACATCAGCAGCTTCTTTGTATAATTCGCAAATTTTTTCTTTTTTGTCTATTTCCTTTTCTCAATAACAGCTTCTTAACAGCTACACATCCTTCAGACTCATAATGTTGAGCCGTCTTCTCACAGTGGAAGGATGGACAGAAACACACGTGAATCTTGATTTTCTCCTCTCTCTCAAAGATGAAAGCTTTAAGTACTGTTTAGTTTTGGTGGTCTCCCAGGTCTTACACAGTTTTTAGGAGTCCCATTTTCTCTGTATCTTTTAATAATTTATTTAAGCTCCAGTTTTAGAAACTCATTTTCCTTTCTTCTTCATTAAACAAGAAAATTTTGTACCTAACCTCAGAAATCTCCAAACTACCCTTCCAGACATGGAGGCACTGCCTATAGTTGTGGAACTGGAACTGGGTATTGCCACCATTGTGTATCTGGGTGAAAGGTAAAGCCTTGTGAAGATTAATCAGGAACCAAGGAGGGCTTGGGACACACTGAAAGACTATTACAGTCATCATTAAGATGCACATTAGGGACTCACAAAGGCATCAATTAGTTGAATGATCTAAATCATTGTGCTTAGTGAACCAAATCTGCATTATAATGTTCTCGCTTTGTTGACGTTAAAGTTGTGCTATTAAGGCTTAATATCAGAATTTCAATTTCCATTTTTTTATTTACAGTCTTTGAGTTGCTACCTTTAAAATGTTAAGATTGCACTGATACAGGATTGGTACAGGATTAAGATAACTCAAAAATGAAAGCCTGTTTTGTACATTACTAACATAGGGACATATAGTGGGAAAGTGAATTAAAGGCATACATTTTACTTTTTGTATTGCTTTATACTATCTTAATTTTTATCAATACTTTTTCTTTTATAAGAACTTCGACTGTCAATAACATTACATACTTGGCGATGCACTAAAGCATAAACGATGCCTGTGTGATCTTATTGTCTTATGACAGACAGCATTGCAGAACGCAGACTGTAGTCTCCTCTTGTAGAACACTGTTGATGTCTGTTAAATTCAGCTTTCAATTTGAATGTATTTGTGTAGTGCTTTTCTTACAACAGAAATTCTGGTCCAGGTTCAGACTATGACCCCTGATCAGCATCGCAAAAGTATGTGGACACTCCTAATTGTTGACTTTAAGTGTTTCAGCCACATCCATTGCTATAGGTATGTAAAATCAAGCACAGAGCCATGCAGTCTCCACAAACATTGGCAGTAGAATGGGTCGTGCTGAAGAGCACAGTGACTTTACACGTGCCACTTTTGCCACAAGTCAGTTCGTGAAATTTCTGTCCTGCTAGATCTGCCCCGGTCAACTGTAAGTGGTATTATTATGAAAAGTAAGCATCTAGGAGCAACAACAGCTCAGCCAGTTTGGTGGAGGAGGGATAATGTTCTGAGGCTGTTTTTCAGGATTTGGGCTCTGACCCTTAGTTCCAGTGAAAATTAATTTTAATGCTACAACATACAAAGACATTGTAGACAATTATATGCCTCCAACTCTGTGGCAACAGTTGGTGAAGGCTCTTTTCTGTTTCAGCATGACTGTTTCTCTGTGCACAAAGTGAGGTCCATAAAGACATGGTTTGACGAGTTCGGTGTGGAGAAACTCTAACGGCCTGCCCAGAGCTCTGACCTCAGCCCCCCTGAACAACTTTGGGATGAATTGGAATGCCGATTGTGAACCAGGCCTTGTTCTCAGTACTTGACCTCATAAATGACTGAATGGGCACAAATTCCCACAATCACACTACAAAATCTTGTGGAAAGCCTTCCCAGACAAATGCAGGCTGTTACAGCTGTAAAAGGGTAGGCAACTACATATTAATGCCTATGGTTTTGGAATGGGATGTCCAATAAGCTCATAGCTGTGCGATCAGGTGTCCACATACATTTAGCTATATAGTTCATCTTGGCAAAGCGTGTAAATCATACCTCCATAATGAAGGGCAACTGTTCTTCCAATATTTATTTAGCTATTAATACATGTAGATCATGTACACTAATGATAATTAGTTAAGTAGCTAGATAGTTAGATTTGTTTGGCTATAAACATTTATTGCTAGCTGTGATTAGTAGGACAGTTTTTAAGATAGCAGATTAGGGATGAAGTCTTGTTCTCTTAATGGTATTGATTGAAACACTGCTTAGATTTTAAAGAATGGTTTTCATCTGTACAACGGTGGAGGGGAGACTTTATGAATGAAAATATTCTTCTGTTATAGAGCATGGCGCTATTGCTAAGCTCGCTGGTGTGTTCTTGGTTGTATCTTGTAGCTCAGTGATGTAGATAAGACAATAAGATAAAAGATAATATTAACCAGTAATATCATGTTTCACCTTCACCTACCACCACCCTACACCTATAAATGAGTGAAACGTTTAGCTAGCTCAGATAGAAAAATGAGTTATGATTTAAAATTCACAGTTGTTTTGCAGAAAAGAAGTGTACTGACTTTTGGTCTAGGACCACTCTCCCAACCAGACATATTCTTAAATGATCTTAGGTCTGTATGAACAGACTTTTAGCAATGCTTTATCAATAATGCAGGCTGAATATGACACATCCTCTCAGTTTCAGTGATGTATATGCAGAGCTGAGCCCATGTGGGGTTCAATGACAAATGTCTGGAGAAAAAGAGGGAGCAGGCATATGCTGCATGTAATATTGATTATAGCCCTTGTTCTCCATGGGCCTTTTGTTGATGTTTATGTGCAAGGCTGGGAACAAAATGAGGGCCTTTTACGCTTTGCAAGACATTGCTGGCTGGCTTGGATGAAAATTTTGCTGGAAAGAGAAAAAGGAGCGATAGAACATTCAGTGATAATGGAAACTGACTCTCGTGTTCTGTCAAGAGCCAGAGAACAAAAGAGTGTTTGAATGCCTGTGACTGCCTGTGTGTATGTGTGTAAGAGAGAGAGAGAGAGTGAGAGAGAGTAACAGAGAGCAGAAAGAAAGACAGGAATGTGTGTGTAGGTGTGTGCAGAGGTTAAGAGGATAGTCTTGAGCAGGGTTTAGAGTCACTGGCCTGAGTGCCCACTCTGATGGAAGGTCAAGGCCCGAGGCTGTGTATCTCTGTGGGTGTGGAACTCAAACGTTTTAATCAGAACAGTGTGTCAATGCTCTTTTGTTTGCCTGCCCAGACTTCGGACAGGCCTACCCGGCTAGCACAGGAAGCGAGTGCTTCTCTTCATGAGCAAGAAGGATTGAGAAGAGAAGGATAAAGGGGATAAGAGAAGAAAGAGAGCATTGAACTTTGTGTGTACGTGCAAATGTGTCATAAGAATTCTTCAGCTCTACAGTGAGCATGTGTGCGCTTTGATACATTTTCAGGAAACATCCTGGTTTTGCAGGAAAACGAGAGAAAAGAGAAAAGCTGGGCTGACCTACATTATCAGGACAAACAAACATTACAAATTTTATACAGTGCTTTTGTATACATACATTTAAATACCATATCGTTGCTGTCCAAAAAAATAAATAATTTTTATTGTCATAATGAATGAACCAACAGAAATGCTCCAAAATAGGCCTTTTTTCTGTTGGAAGTTCTCGTTCCTGGGTTAAACTCAAAGTAAAACAACTTTGCCTCAGTTTTATTGGCTTCTCAGCTAATGAGAAAGAGGAAAAATTGGGCAAGTAGGAAAAAAAGGGGATGAAGGAAAGAACTCTCTCATATGGGAGGGGAAGTACTTTTGTGTGCATTTCACTGCTGCTGATCAACGTTACGCTGAAAGCAGTTCATGCTTTAAAGTTGGTCCTGTTCATAACCGTTTGCAGTGGAACAGTTTTCATGTCCCCCCTCAAAAGCTGTCTGCATGTGAGAGTGCATGTCGTTCACTGGAAACGGTGGTTGTGGAAAATATCTACAGTGGCGCTACGGACCACCACGACAAGGCACCCCCTAACATTTTTAGCTTTTTGCTAACTAGTTTATTGTTAGCAAGCTATGTCGACATCTCCAGCTAATATGGCTAATCTAACTTTTTGGTTATAGTTATTTTCACTCATCCATCGTTTTGTCAGTTCCACACAGGGATACACGGCCTCAGGCCCTGACCTTCCATCAGAGTGGGCGCTCAGGCGAATGACTCTAAACCCTGCTCAATAATCATACTCTAAGTGTGTGGGATGTGAAGAAATCCTTCCATGAAGAATTCATATCCTTTTTTCAGCTTGGACTTCTACAGTGTTTTGTGTTCTCATACAAGTTCTGGGCACATCCTCAAATTTAAGCTGACAGCTGTGACAAAGATAAAGGGATATACCTTTCCATGGTGGACTGAAGTGATGCAAATGATAGTATTTCTGGGGTTGATAATCATAAGTAAAGAATGTTTTGGCTTCTTCTACAACATTGCCACTTCGGAGATTTTTTTTGGACAGCAACGATATTTAAAACCAAAATGCTTAACAAGTAAGTGTCCATACTTTCAGCATCTTTTCAATATTTTGAGACTTTTACTTCTGCTTCACTACATTTCACAGTTAAATATCCTGCTTTTTATTCCACTACTTTATGCAAGATACTGCAAAGTAAAAACTAGATTTTGCATAATACACAAAATAATAAAAAAATCAAACCAATTATAGTGCACATTCAGTAAATTCCTCCTCTGAATACCAAATGTCCAAGTGTAGCTTTGTAACTAGACCCACACAGCTCTGACAAAGTATACAGAATTTTTCAATCAAATACCTGATATTCTAGGAACTTGGATAGGAGATGAAATTTTAGCAGTTTTACCCAATGTTAGAATATCTCACACCATTGTTTACTTTTGCTGCTTATGTAAATTTAAAGGCATTTTTATGCTTTAACTCAACTAAAAATAAAAATAGAACACTTTTACCTGAGTAACATTTTACCCAGTGTATCGCTAGTTCACTGAAGTATTTCATCTACTACTGCAATTAATGGACAACTTGTCTTACTATCAGTTCTCCATATAATCCTAAAACTGTAGTCTTATTTAGGCACAAAAACATATTGGGCCTTATTCACTGAAAGTGAGTAAAACAAGCATAGATATGACCGTCTTTAATCACGTACAAACTACTCTGAGTCTGATTCATGAAACTTGACACAAATGATGTATCAGCTTCAGTGCATGAAATCAAGAGTAATCAACCAGCCTACCAGTACTGCATTTATATATCATTTAAATGAAGCACACCCTAATGTGTCAGCAGGGAGCAAATAAAATGGCAGCATTCAGTGGCATGTGGGCCAGTGGCTGTGGTTGTAGGCAGAGTTTGAGGTCAAGCAGTGAGTGCACTCCTCTCCCTATTTCATAGTGTTAAAATTATGATGACTGGAAAGAGGAAAATATGAAAATAATCCAAATGTCTTTAAATTGAACAGGGAGTAGTTGCAGTTGTTTATACCAACGTGCATGTAAAATAAGTACATTTGTAATGGATTGCCATGTATACAAATTATTAGCATTATTGTCATTTTGTATTTTTATTCCTATAATTGTTATTGTAGATGATACTGCAAATCAGGCATTTTTTTCTATTAGTTGTTAAACTGTTATGCTCAAATTGAAGCACATTCCTACCAGATTTGAGTTTAATTATAAAGGTACTGCAAAGATGAAACTGATGTGGTGAAATTTGCATGTGCTCATTTTATGATCTGTTTTGATGTATGCAACTTTAATGAATAAGGGTCACTGACACCATAACACACCATCCTCAATCAGCGTGTTCAACAGTTGCTAAAAGCTAATCACTAAAATAGAGATTAACCACTAACATAATTAGGTGCTTCATTTTGCTTTTAGTTGTAAAAAAAACACTTTTCAATTTCTGTGAAAAGGCCATTTATTTTGTGTGCTGAGGTTTAAGGTTAGGCTTAGAAAGCTTCATATTACATATTAGGTATATTATTAATTTGGGATATATATGGACAGTACTACAGAGTTAGTTCAAACTGCAGTCCCACAATAAAAAGAAAACAAATGAAAAAGTATTCAGACCTTAGATATTTCCAAGGACTATGCTATGATCCACTGAAACTCAAGGCATTAATTGAGATAGCAATAAGCTAAAATATTCTAAATTACAATTTTAAGGGTATTTTCTGTTGGGAGGTGGCTGTCCCAAACCCTGACTTCTTAATTTCAATATGGAAAAATAATACTTACTTTTTTTTTGCACTTTTTTATGAGTTCAATTTTTACATAAAAAAAAAAAACAACTTTATATATGTCACTATTCAGACACAATAGTCCATAGGCAGAGCCTTATTTTAGACTGCATGCCTGTCCCTCATGGCCATATGGTGAGCAGTTAGATCTCAGTGTTTTGATGTAAATGTATCCCAAAATCTGAAAATCAGTGTGTAACCTTAAGAACTGTCACTGCTGAAACACATATTTTCTGTAAGTCAGTAAACATTTTTATGTTCTAATGAAACATATTATGATTTTACTATGTGCAACTGTTAAAGCTGTGTTTGCTAGTCATGTACAAGTGTCATGTACAAGTGTTTTCCTCAAAATGAGCTAAAATTGTCACTATTGAAACAGTCACATTTTATCAAAATAAGTGAGTGAACATTTTCTCACTAACAAAACATACATAACAGTACTGAAACTTTAGCAAATGTTATGATTGTTCTTTTAGTAACAAAAATGGAATGTTCCCTCACCAATAGTAAAATTTAATTACATATAATATAATTACATAATAATATTAATATATAATTACATACATAAAACATAATCAAGGTGTAGTTTCACTCAAAGCAAGATTTTATTCGAAGTCAGTTTAAAGTCACACAGGTGTGTGAATTGAATGCATTGCAATCAGTCCCCTGAGATTCGGAGACTCCACTATTGACTTTGTTCACATAAAAAGTGATCAACTAATTAGTTCAGAAAAACATACATGTACACACACATATACTGCTCGTCATCCTGTGACTGGGGTCTCTGGGACTATAACCCCTATAGAAATTTCACAGATTAGAAGACACGATATAAAAACAATCCCATTACGTAGGATACCATTTTTTTCTGTTATTCTCTCCAAAACCCTCAGCTTCTACCACCGAAGAGAAAAGCCCTTTTCGTCCATACAAGCCATCTACAGAACCTTTCAGTGAGGGTCATTCTGTTCATAAACTCAGAATACTTCAGAATATGAAATATAGCTGTACTGGGTATAATCTCTGGATGCACCTCTTGTTTGTGACAGTGATTTAATCATTGGCCTTCTGTAAGCCACACACGTCTCCACCTAGTCAATATATCTAGTATTAAGGTCGTTGTAAGAATATTCTATTATTCAACCTATTCCTAGGAATTTCTTACTTGTTTTAATAAATTTTATCTTAAAATTATTCCATTGCAAGATGATTTTGATTGGTTCAAGAAATAATGCAGATTATTTTGCTTGTTTAAAGAAATAATGCTTGAAGCAAGCAAAGTATGTGCCAGTGGAATAAGGCGCTTTCACTAGATAAACATACTGATAATATTCTTACAACAATGACATAATGAAGAACATTAGATATGTTAACTATACTTCATGTGGCATTCCGGCCTACTCCGCAATCGGTTTGATAGAATTTGAGATGTGGTATCATTTTCATGTTTTTTGTTTTTGTTTTGTTTTTTTCACTTTTTGTTCTCTTACTACAGTACCCAGCATGCATTATGCTAATACACCATACAGCAATCACAACTGGTAGTCAGTGTAGTGTCCAGCACAAAATGGCCAAACTACAGTATCTTGATAGCCAGGCAGCGGTTATCTTGTTGTCTTCCTCATCTCATAAATCCTTTCTGTTGTTTGTGTGATCCAGTCTCTCCATTATAATGATGATTTGAAGACTTTCAAGATAAATCATTAGGAGGTTATTCTAGCCTTTAAACTAGAAAATCTCACTCTAGAGACTGCTGTGGGTGTGAGTAAGCATGCTTACAACAGATGGTCACATTATTCAGTTTGACTGAAGGGTTTCTTTAAGATGTTACCACATGCCAATACATCATTTTCACGGTGTAGCTTAAAGATAAGCTTTCCAAACGGACCAGAACACACTTTTCTAAGTGACTCTGGATAAAAATAAGAATGCCTGCCAAATGTAATTTAATGTTTTTTAAGTTTATTTACACCATCTGAAACCACTGGCTACCTTTTACATTGTGTGAACATTTCATGATGAATGGACCAATAGAAATGAATAAAATCTTGTTACATTAACTTATATTTTAGAACATTTTCCTCTGTCTATGAAGTTATCACTTCACAGATACCAGGTTTTATTACAAGAGTGACAAAATGACTATGTAAATTGACTGTTGTACTGTGACTAAACATGCTGCAATACAGTGAAAACGCACCTTTCTGTGCCGCCGGACAGGTGGGCAACACGTGGGCTTCCAGTCGCTCAAACTCAACTTGCTGGCAGCTTTAGAAACCTGACGCTTGGTGTCCTGCTGGAGACGGATTGAGCTCTTTCGGCTCTTCAGATCAGATCCCTTAAACTCCACATAGACATGAGCACAAACGCACAGCACGCAGAGGAGCACACACACGCGCAGCAACACACACCTGTTCACCCTCTCTTTCAGCATGCTGCAGTTTCTCTGCTCTGCTCCAGGTCTCTCACCCTTTCTCTCTCTTTCCTGTTATCCTCAGACAGGGACTCAAGTTTCGCATTCATGAGTTTCTCTCTCCATCTCCTAGTCTTTGAACTATCTTTCTCTCCTCTTCTGTGGTTAACTTTAAAGTTGTTTTGTTTGTCTTTGCATTCATGAGTTCTCCATTTCCACGTTTTCTCTTTTTCTCTGGTTAACTTTTAACTTCTGCTTTTTATTCCATTCTCTTCACTCCTCTCTTCTCTTCAGGGTTTCCGTCCATTGCACGCACAAGACAGAGTTAAAACACAGCAAGTTCTCTGGTTACAAAGTCCAACGTCTGTAAACATCCTCGTGCACACTGGTGTGTATGTCTGCTAGTGACACTCTAAAAGTACTAGCTAAAAAAAACAAAACTTCAGACTTGGTTCAGAACTTTGGGAACTCCCTCCCTCATGGATATCCCACAGACACACGCAGGCACACACAACTTTCTGGAACCTCCCCCAACATCTGCAGCCCTGGCGAGATCAGACTAGACCAGACGGCAGCAGGATTTTTCTTCAGCCTCTCTGCGTGACTACGGTGTGAGAGCAGACGGCAGAAGGAATTTCCTTTAGCCTCTCTGCATGACTGTGGTGTGAGATTTGCAGCCTATTGAAACACATTCAGCACAAGCTAAACAGACTATAACCAAACCTCCGGTACTCAAGGTCAGCAGATGGTGCTACAACACAGGAGATGGACCTTTGAATGTAGAGAAACTGTACTCAAATGGGAATTCCACTGGTTTTTCATTTAATTCCATCGTTGAGATGTAAACAAAGCGGTCATTCAACAGTGGTGGTGATAGTAACCAGGGGTTGCAAAGTCTACAACACAAATACAGCCACTCTATTTGCTATTCAAACCACCAGTGAACCTACACATGTTCTGGGTTCTTACATTAATGCTGAAAATGAAAAAAAGGGGTAAATCTGAAAAATTATAGGTTTTCTTTGGGAACAGTTTTGCCTTAGAACACCATGAACATATCTCTCCATCCTCTCCATCCTGAAAATACACTTTAGGGTAAAAGATCATTGCAAAATATTCTAAAACAATGTCCCTGATGTCAGGCAGCATATTCATTACTATTCCATGTAAGAACTTTCAGTAAGGGGAGTTTTTAGAGACATTTAAACTATTCAGATGTTTGGTTCCTATGGAGCATTTTACATCAAACCACTCTGACTTTGTTTACATCTTAATGATTTAATAATGCAGAATTTTTTTCCCCTTCCAGTGAAAGTTCAGAAATGGTGTGTAAAATGATTTACAGAGTGTGAACCGTAAATGTTTTAACAAGTAAACGGAAAGTGTTGTTTGTTTGGTGGTGTTTAATGCAGTGGTGCGCGGCGCTGCGACTAATGGGCGGTACTAATCCTCTCACAAAGCACAACTGTGGGCAATACAATTTTACAACAATATGAATTTAGCTGGGTGTTTTAATAAAAAAAAAGCACACAAGAAAAACATGCACAAGAACACAACTGTTCCACCAAAAAAATATTAAATTTTAAAAGATCAATTTTAATTCAATTTTAATAATTCTTGAGCAAAGCACAAATCTTCCAAAAATACTCACACCTGGTTTCTACACATCACTCTCTACCACGTCCCATCTAAATGTAGCAGTGACCCTATGAAGAAAATGCTGCACACCTTGACCTCCTCTGGAGCACCTTTTTGCACTGAAGTGACATGGCTAAAGTAGCTGATGCTGCATTCATGACCAAGTGGGAATCCTGAAATGACTTCTAAATAAGAAAAAAATCTAAACTTGTAATTTCCACAGTTCCTTAAAAGCTCTAACTTGGCAGCAGCCATAAAACAAGAAGGAATAGCATGTTTTAGATGTTTTAAACAGACTTTTGAGTATAATGTGGATAAATACAGGATGGTATTGGGATAATTGTAAGGTTAAGCCCTTCGGTAGAAAAAAAGTACATTGCATAGCTGCCCTGCTGGTGACCAGCCTAAAAACCTCCATTGCTGCTGACCAGCACACCAGCATCCAAAATACAATACATGCTGGTTTTGGTAGTGAGAGGGCTCAGAAAGTACCAAAGAAAGTCTATTTGAGATTACTTAACTACTCGGTTTATGTATGCGATGATGTAGGCATGCAATTTGCATGATGCTAACTTGAGCTTGTTAGCCCTACTAGAAAATCCAGCATAGGCCAGCATGGCAGGTGACAAGCAAAACCAGGATACGTTGTGTTTTGGATGCTGGTATACTGACCAGCTCAACCTGCATCAGACCAGCACAAGACCAACATAAACCTCAAGCTGGTCTGTGCTCAGTAGAGAGCTAAATACATTAGCCTTGTAGCTCTGGTGCAAAACTAAAGAATTGTTTCAGAGCCATTCACCAATTGTGTTGCACACAGAGGAATTTGACCTCCGCATTTAACCCATCCCTGCAGTGAAGCACCCACACTAGGGGGCAGTGAGCAACCCTCCCCATAGCACGGCAGTTGGGGGTTAGGTGCCTTACTCAAAGTCACTTCAGTCACGTCATGTTGGCTCAAGGGACCAAACCAGCGACTTACGGGTCACAAGGCTGGTACCCTAACCTCCAGCCCACGACTGTAGCTCCTTTGCAAAAGTCTTCTCCGCCTCATAGGTTCTTTCTGTTGAGAAGTCATTTAGAGCACATGTGTCAGGCTCCAGTCCTCGTGGGCCAAAACACTGTGGACTTTAGCACGCTGCCTCATTAAACACACCTGATTCAGCTCATCAGCTAATTAGCAAGACCTTCATAAACTGAATTCAGAGTGTTAGATGAGGGTAAACGCTTATATGTGCAGCACTTTGAAACGGAAGCTCCCCAGTTTGACATGCCTGATAGTATAGCGGAATTCGAAACGTTGCAACACGAGAGTGATATTGGACAAACATCTTTTTTTCTCTCCAC
Source organism: Piaractus mesopotamicus (assembly GCA_023558415.1). Taxonomy (NCBI): domain Eukaryota; kingdom Metazoa; phylum Chordata; class Actinopteri; order Characiformes; family Serrasalmidae; genus Piaractus; species Piaractus mesopotamicus. The sequence goes on along the minus strand of JAILXH010055830.1, from coordinate 5,560 downwards.
TTCTGTCTGCCTTCTGTTATGCACAGTATCTCTGGTTGATTTTAGCTGTGAGTAATTACAGAGTTTATGCAGTTAAACTTTGTTTAATAATTCATGCGACACTGATAGTAATCTCACAATCATTTGGGTCCCACACACACACTTCATCCCAAGCTTCATTAACTGTCTTGCTAAAGATAAGTCAGAAATTGCTCCAAAGCATGCATTAATGAATTTGTAAAGACCCAAGACACTGCATTAAGGAAAATGTTACTCAACTTTTGCATCACATGTGGGAAAAAAAAAAAGATCCGACAGCCTGCTCATTTGATTTGTTTCATTTGGTATTGAGGAGGTATATTGTTTAAAGCTTTGTAAAATGTAATATGTTGGGAAATAGCAAACTAACCAACTCTCTTTTTTGTATATATTTATGTTTATATGAAATGCATGGACTAAAATGTCATACAATACTGCCCCCTGTTGGACAGTAGCTGTAAGGAGGTTGTTACTAGAATTGCCACTGCATTATGGACATACAGGGAAAATCTGCAGAACACATCTGCGTGGGAGAAGCCTTCACTCTGCGTTGTCTGTTTCCATAAAAATAGATGTGAAAGATTCAAAGGTGCATGGCACTGCTCTCCTGATTATACCATATGTATCATGGCTGTGTTGTCCAGCCCCAGTCCTGGAGGGCCAGTATCCAGCACAGCTTGGTAATTTTCTTGCCCAAACACACCTGATTCAATTCAGACACTCCTGCTTTATATAATATATTCATTAGCCAGACTAGATACCTTGGTTTCCTAAAGAACAACGTATACTTACACTAGATTCTGCCCCTGTAATACATTGTCTGTCCCAAACTTGCTCTGTTTAATCACTTTAATTCAGTTTCATAGTTAATCCTTGTTTAGGCCAATTAATTTAAGTATACATTTGTATTTCTGATAAGCTTAAGTTAATTCTGTCTGACCAAATGGTTGAAATATCAATTACAATTTTCCACAAATTTGTCAGAATCAATTTCTGGAGGTATGATTCTGGGTAGGAGAGGTCCCACACAAGCCCCCATTTGATCAAAAATACACTAGGAATGGAAAGATAAGGAAATATTATAAAGCAAATACTTACTAACCTTTGGAGTTGTCATGAAACCTGATTTTAAGTCTAACAGTGCCCAGAGCTTAATGTTCTTAGTCATCTGCCCAAAAATGATAGTCAGCAAGTTGTTGTTTTAGCTTGCCAATCATCTACCAAAGATTGTTTTGCATGAGCGTAAGGGTACATCCTCCATTGACCACTACCTCTTCTGTCATTCCCAAAATGGAAACAGGAGCAACCAAGAACCAACTGGGGGCCAGGTCAACTAGTTTTGGTTGAAAATCTTCAGGTCACCTTTGGTAGACTTGGTGGGGTTCTGGGGAGGTTTTTTTTGTTAGCTCACTGCTGCAAGCTGACTGCTGTGCTTGGCTCCAGTAGTCCTTCAAGGCTGCCCAGTCCTTTTCCAACATGGCACCAACCTTCACCAGACAGTTCACTGTATCTACAACACCCCTCAGGCAGGTTGCCAGGCCTGGGTTAGAATGATGGAGTGTTCTTTTAACAATGTCTTCCTCTGCCATGTCAGGCTGCCATTTCAAACACAGGCTTGATAGTCATTGGTAAAGTCTCTCTTTTACCTATGGGGGGGGTGGCACTACATGTGTTTGTTGGCCTTTTATCTCTGTTAACTAATTAGTAGGTAATAAAGCATGTGTTTTGCTGTGATTCAACTTAAAAGGAGATGGGAACCGTGAGACACTGGCTATGTGGAGAGCTTTGGGACTGAGAAACTTGGGCTGTTCAAAATCAAGAGGCAACTGATGTAACATTTACTTTTTTAGACAATCATGCTCAAGCTACTTAAACAGTCCCCCATAGAAAGAAATACGCTGCACAACAACATCACATCACACACTACCTCAGGCTGGATTTGTTACAAGACTGAATGGGATTAATTCTTTTTCCCTTCTGATATCTGAGCATTTTCTGTACATATCAACCAGACACTAATGATTTGTATCAGGTCTCTGCCATCTGTGGTAAATAAACATCCTCTTTTGATGTGCATGTGTGGATGAAATGTACTAATGTGCACTTCTTTGAGTGAATCAGTATTAGAGTGAGAAAAATTCATACATTAGGATTTTCCCATCCAAATCTTAGACCATCACATTACTGCAGGGGTTCTTAACCCTGAGTTATCACACACACACACACACACACGCACACACACATTTTGTAAACCGCTTATCCTTCTGGGTCATGGGTTAGTGCCAACAGGCTAGTGTTGATTATGAATTTTCTATTTGGAGAAACTTGGGCTGTTCTTATGTCTTTAGGATGGTTCGAGCCCAGGTCAACAAAAAAAAAGTTGTTTGCAACTTTTTTTTGTTTGTGTAA